>SZWC01006056.1:0-55499 GCA_023375785.1 Penium margaritaceum | reverse complement strand
CTCTCTCTCTCTCTCTCTCTCTCTCTCTCTCTCTCTCTCTCTCTCTCTCTCTCTCTCTCTCTCTCTCTCTCTCTCTCTCTCTCTCTCTCTCTCTCTCTCTCTCTCTCTTGTGACGTAACTAGCAAGTCAAAACATCTGTTCATATCCATGGTGCTCAATGCTCTCTGGCTCTCGCCCACACATTTTGTGTTTCTAGCTAGGAAGCTTCCCAACAAATACTAGTATCGAAGCAACAAGGGCAATTCCCTGTTTTCAGACGATTTGCGACCGGTGAGCAACACAGGTAACGGTACTCTTGCCGTCGTGACGAGCCCACGAGGCCCTCGCTACCAACTCTCTGGCAGCTGCAGCTCGTAGCTTATGGCTATTGGCTGCCTCGCATCCTTCAGTTTCCTCGCACTTGTACTGCCACATAGCACTACCATCTGCTCTCTGCAGTTCTCCGGCAGTCCTGCTGCCTGACTCTCCGGTCTTGTACTCTCCCGCCACTCAGCAGTGCAGCTTTCGTCTGCCCCACTCTTGGTTTTCCCTCAGAACTCGGCGGTCTCAATCTGCAACAACCTCACAAGCATGAGGGGAGGCAGTAACAGCATCCGTAGTACTCAGTAACAGCCAAAGGCAACACCATCTCTCTGCTGCGTCTACAGCCGGAAAGCCTGTTATGCTGGATTCACCACACCTTGACGGTCCCCGTAACGACGAGTTTGACTCGCCGCGCACCGCAGCCCGCTTTGCTGATCAGGCTAGGTGGGAGGAACCGCACGTGCTTGACGAGGCCCCACACACCGACGACAAAATCCCACTCTGGTTTCACATGCTAGACAGCTCTTACTAGCGTAAGGACCTCGGCGCTGTAGGTGAAGTGGCTGAACGTGATACTGATTGCCAGGTTTCTACGGTGGACAATCTCTTGCCATCATGACCTTCTCCCTCAAGCATGCAACCTCCCGAGGGAGTTGTTACCTCCAATCTTGCATCGAAATCTAACCCTACTTCAGAACTGACTGCAGCTGACATTGCTGAGCCATCCACAGCACGTGAGGTACCCGACGTGGTTCCTGCTCTTCCCATCCACACTGACTTTATCAGTTTGGCCGGTACCAGTCTTGGTGCTACAACAGGTGCCGTCGCCACCTTCTCAGCCATGGCACGTGCTTCAGAGTGCCAATATAGACCACTGTGGATAGAGCTACTAAGGCATACACGCATGCATTTGCGTCCCTCACTCTACTTGTTGCCACCACCGTAAACATCACCACGCAGATTACGACAATAGCTGCTGCTGTTGCCACAGTTGCATCCTCCGCAGCTAATGCAACTGCAAGCGCCGTCGGCTCCATTCGGGCATCCACTGCAAGAATAGTCCTCACCCCTACGGGAGTACCCCGTGATCTCACACACCATGTCACAATAGGTGTGCTAGTTACATCAGCATCAACGATTATTGTAGGAGCCACAGTTACTAGCCTTCTCTACCTGACGGTGGCCGTCGCCGCATGGGTGGCTGTTTTATTCTCCTCCGCAGCTGCGGTGGTGCCATCCCTCTTTGCACTGATTTCACACCGATAACCTGGTGAGCAAATTCCTCTTATCTCTCCCTCTACTCTCTTGTCCTCTCATTGCACTCCATAATCATACCAGAAGAGACTATAGAGGCTTTGCAAGGTGTCTTTAGCGAGGCACAGACAACTCACCGCAAAGTAGATGAATAACTACAACGTGGACTACATACGCAGCAAGAACTGGCTAAAACTGTGGCAAACCTTTTCATACGGTGTTTGCAAGCCATTCCTTCTCTTCAGGCTGTCCATCCTGCTGACGAAACTGCTTCTGATGATCCTACTATTTGTCCTAGTGCTCCTCCCAACTCCACCTCATCCGCCCTGTCACCAGCTGCACTTGCATCAATGCCCCTTCCGGCCCGGCAGAGAGATTTTGAAAGTGCCCTGCCTCAGTTCACCTCCAAGCTGACCTTCTCCTCGTGGAAAACCCACTTCAGCGCATGGGCCCAGGGTGAGCTGTTGTGGAAGTACTTCTCCCCAGCCAAGCCGCCCTTTGTTCCTCAAGCTATTGAGGCTGCTCGTGCTGCATGAGCTCTCATCAATGCCGGGCTTAAGGGCCTTCTTGATGACATTGGTACATACAATGTTGACCCAGCACGAGGTACCCCTGTTGATCCTATTGGTGCCTACGTGCTCATTCGTCACCACAAAACTTTCATTAGGTACGTCGCCCAAAGTAATCTGACTGTGAAGTTCAACACCCTCCACATACGGGTGGATGAAACAGCGGATGAGTATTGGACGCGCAGCCTGCGTCTCCTGCTCGACCTTGGTGCTACAGCCCTAGGTCATCTCTTTGCTTGTCTTTCCATTGTAGCTGGTCTTATCTCCGAGCTCTCTGACCTGTACATGCATGTCTCTCATGTTGAGCTTGAGCGCCTTGCTACTACCCCAGTCCGTGCCAACTCACCCCCAGGGATTGGACCACTCTATGAGTTTAGCTACTCGGATCACCGACTGGTGGAGCAACCTAGAGAAAAATTGTCTACATCGTGCAGCTCTTGTTGCAGTCATAGTTGCCTCATCTTCCTCGTTGGCAGTTGTTGCCTCACCCCTTCTTCTCCTTCCATAGCAACCGCTCATGCCACTCACGCTGCTTCCCGTGGCGGGGTTGGCGGGTCTGGCCGTGGAGGTGGCCGTGGTGGCAAGGGCTGTAGACGCGGTGGCAGGTCCTCTGCTGGGTCTACTTCCCTTACAGAGGTCACCTGTTAGAAGAGCAGAGCTGCTGGTTATTTGCTCCCAAGTTCCCAACGCCTTGTGACGACATTTGTCTGGCTTCTGCCATGCGAGCTCACTGGGCCCGGACTGGTGTTACCTCCTCTACTACCACAACTGACGTGATATCTACATCACCCTCCTTTGTCCCATCCTCTGCCTCTTCTCTCACCACCACTCTTGTCCCTCTCCAAACTCCGGCGCCTCACTCCAGTCCATGGGGCTGGATACCACCTCCCTCCAGGCCTCCCTACTATGGCCCTCCCTCGCTCACTACTCTGTCCCCTCCTAGCCCAGAGATGACGGCCACTTCTCCGACGCACAATCCTCTGAATGCTCTTCTTACCGTCGTGATAAGGAGAGCGTTCTTGAGCGTCATCTTATGGAGCTTCTCTAGCTTCATTTTTAAGAGGTGAGAGTATGGGTGGCCGGTCTCGTGTGTCTGTATGTGAGACAGATGCCACCCTTTGTAGTGTATCCTCTGAGTGTGTGCATGGGGCCTTGCTTGATGATCGTTCGTGGATTGACGATTGGGAGTCTCAAACATTCTCCACTCATCTTGGTCGTACGTCTCCCAAATTTCTCCTAGGGAAAGTTGCTGTCTTCCTTGTCCTCACGTCTACTCGTGTCTCCTCTGGCTTCTGGATCACTGATTCCGGTGCCACTCATCACATGGCCTCCTCTAATTCATCTTTTGTCTCTCCCAGTCCAGTTGGTTCCGTTTATTCTATCTGTACCGGTTCTGTTCAATTGCCGGTCAAATGTTCTGGTGTTGTTGGCTTTGTTGGATAGGGTGGGACTTTGTTCCTTCCTGATGTGCTGTATGTTCCTGACCTCGAAGTCAGTCTCCTCTCTATGACCACCCTTGACGATCAGGGCATGTAATTCTCTTCCATCCATGGCATTGGTACCGTTGCCCTCCCATCCTCTGGCCATGTTATTCTTCGTGATGTTTTTTGTGATTGCCTCTTCCGCGTCCCTCTGTCCTTGTCCACGTCTTCTTCTACCACTGCTCTTGTGCATCTTACACCCTCCTTGTCTCCTGCGCATGTGTACCTCTTGAACCGTCGCCTTTGTCACATATACACTACTGCCATTCAGCGGCTCGTGCACTTTTGTGCTGCTATCGGCCTTGACCCTTCCACGTTTGCACCTCCGTGCTCCTCTACCTGCCTCGACTGTGCAAGTGGCATGATGCACTGCTCTCTTGTTATAGCGACTGAGTCTTCTACCTATCATCCCCTTGATCTCGTGTATGCTGATGTTATGGGTCCTCTTCATCATGAATTCCTTGGTGGCCATGGTGGTTATGTTCTTTGCTTGACTGATTCCTTCTTGCGCTATCGCTGGAACTTTGCCCTTCGTTACAAGAGTAATGTCACTGATGTCCTTGAGCACTAGCTTCCTAAGGCTGAACGTGCATGTCTTTGTCCTTTGCATGTCTTTTGCAGCGACTGGGGTGGTGAGTTATTTGGTCCCACCTCTCATTTTCTAGAGTCTCAAGGTGTTCGTCTTGAGTCCACAGCACCCTACACACCCCGATAGAATGACGTCTCCGAATGCTGGAACCGCACCCTGGTAGAAAGGATGTGCTCCCTTCTCTCCTCCTTTGGTCCGTCCCATCTCTTCGCCTTTGAACCCATGTCCTACATGACGTGGGTGTGGAAACGAGTCCCTCACGGTTCTCTCCCTCACACGATCATCCCGTTCGAATGCTAGACAGGCCATCACGCTGATCTCTGTCTTCCTTAGATGTGGGAGTCTCTCGCCTCCTTTTTACTCCCTGCTGACCACTGGGATGGGAAGCTCTCCCCCTGGTTGTCTGTGTATTTTTCTTGGTGTCTCACATTTCTCCAAAGCCTGGTGCTTCTTGGAGCCCGTCCAGTGTCGTGTCATTGATTCTCGTGATGCTCTCTTCTTCGAACAGTTGTTTGAGTGCAAAATTCCTCACTTCTCCATGGGCTCTCTCTCTCTCTCTCTCTCTCTCTCTCTCTCTCTCTCTCTCTCTCTCTCTCTCTCTCTCTCTCTCTCTCTCTCTCTCTCTCCGTCTCCTCTAGCTAGGAGAGGATATTCTCCCTCTCGGTCCTCTGGTCTTCCCTCAGTACGTCTGTCACCCATTTTGTGTGAATCCTCTGAGCCCTTTGCTCCTCTAAGCCCTCTGTCTCCTCTGAGTCCTCTACCTCCTCTAAACCCTCTGTCTCCTCCGAGCCCTCTGCCTCCTCTAAACCCTGTGCCTCCTCAGAGCCCTCTGCCTCCTCTGAGCCCTCTGCATCCTGAGAGTCTTCTGCCTTCTTTGAGTCCCCTGCCTCCTCTGAGCCTGGTCCCTCATCTGAGCCTTTTGGTCCTTCTGCCGTGCCTTCGTGTTCTGACCCCCCTGTGTCTCACCCTGTGGGGTCTACGTCCTCCATGCCTACTGTGGTGCCTAAGCCCCCCTCTCACCCTCATATCTCCTCTTTTCCTCCTGTCTCTCTGTACATACGCGATGGTCATCTCGGAGGACTCCTATTGCAATCCCATCCTGTTGTCTCTGGTGATCCCGGCTTGCATGCCCTTGGCCTAGTGACCACCTCCTTACCCGCAGCCACGTGCGTAGTGTACCTCGGTACTGCACTTGGCTACTCCCTCATTGAGTACGAGTTTTTTCTAGCCCTTGGCTTGTCCGTGGCTGGGTATGTTGCCTCGTGCTTTGTTACTTCTGGCATGTCTCCTCTTCCACCTGAACCTCTCACTGTGGAGGCTGCCCACACGGCGTCCGACTCCTTCCTGTGGGAGCAAGCCATGAAGGCAAACTTGAAGCTCTTTTTGAGCATGGTGTATATGAGCTTGTTTTTCTTCCACCAGGGCGTAAAGTAGTGGCTGCCAAATGGGTCTATAGGTGGAAGCTGAATCTTGACAACACAGTTGAGTAGTATAAGGCGTGACTCACGGCAAAGGGCTTTGCTCAAGTCTCTGGAATCGAATTTGATGAGACATTTACTCCAGTGGGTGCTACACTATTGCTAGGGCACTGCTCAACGTTGTGGCCCAGCACGACTGGGAGCAAGGATCAAATGGATGTCAATAATACCTTTCTGCATGAAAAACTTGACGAGGAAATTTAAATGGTACAACCACCCGGCTTTGTAGACGGCACAAATTGAGTGTGGCGCCTGCGCAAGGCCCTCTATGAGCTCAAGCAATCCCCACGGTGCTAGAACCAAGAGATCACAACAACTTTGGAAAAAGGGGTTTATAGGAGGAGTGCTGTAGATCCCACCCTGTTCCTCAGTGCTCCCACAAGGCTACTTGTTGCTATCCTTGTCTATTTGGATGACCTCCTGATTGCCTCTCCAAATGTTGCATCTGTCAAGGCTGCAAAATATCTCTTGTAGTCAGTCTACTAGATGAAGGACCTTGGTCCAGCACGTATCTTCTTAGGTATGGAGCTGGAGCGTGATCGCTCACGCTGTGCCTTGCACGTCCATCAGGCCGCATATGTCCGTAGCCTAGGGGAGCGGTTTGGACCGCTCCTCGCTGCTGTCCCTACACAGTCTATACCTATGACCCCAGTGGGGCAATCCCTGCTGAAGTTCTTGGATCCATCGAAACAGGAGGCGATGGTGGATGTGACAGACTACCTCAGAGTCATTGGATTCCTGATGTACCTTCCTACCACCACTCGTGCTGATGTTGCTTTTTTTATGAACTTCCTATCTCAATTCTCCCACTGTCCCAGAGAGCGCCATCTTGAGGCAGCATTGCGAGTGGTGCGTTACGCACTCTCCACAACTCAAACAGGGTTGTACTTTCGTGCGCAACCCTCGATGCTTGTTGACCACTTCACTGAGAGCGACTGGACCCATGACTCTGATACACATAGTAGAACAAGGTATATTTTTATGATTGTTGGGGCAACAGTCTCATGGAAAAGTTGAAAACAAGGATGTGTTTCCCGCAGCACACCTGAGGTTGAGTATGTAGCCCTTGGTGCAGGTACGTGTGAAACTGTCTAGCTTTGTCACCCACTACAACAGTTGCGTGTCCCCATCCGCTGCATCACTCGGCACTGTGATAGTCAAAGCACAAAAGGTTTTGCCGAAAACAACGGCATGCATCATTCTTGCACCAAGTACATCAACGTGGAGCACCACTTTGTTCATGAGTGTATTGTTGCCAGCATTGTCCGTGTTGCTTGGGTGGAAACACGGTTGCAAAGAGCTGACTTTCTCATTAAGGCTCTCAGCCGCAACGTCTTCAAATGTGCTGTCCATGCTGTTGGTCTCACCTGTCCCCATGACCTAGGATGAAGTACTTCAAATCTCCATGTCTCGTTGTACCTCTTTCCCTGACAGGCCTGTGTTGCCATGCTTCATTATGTGTAAAGTTGTTTGCCTGCGAGTCATGGGAGAGAGTTGGAGTCTCGTTGGTCACTCACATCTCTATTACCTCTTGTCTCACTCCTCATGGCGCATACACACGTACAGAAAAAACTGACCATGGCTTACCTGGGGAGACGTCATACGAGCGTGCCCTGGCTACTGGTCCTAGCCTCATCCAGCAGCTGACCATCTACCCAGGAGTTCCCTCTGGCACAACATTGGCCCGTGTTTGACCATCTTGTCTTGATGTGGTTGATGCTAGGATACGTATGCTCTGACTGCCGTTTCCAGCATGATTTTGACTTGCATTGGATGTTTTGGGGGAGCTGCATGAGTTATCCGGGTGCTGATCCGTAGGGGGCCACTATGTCAGTTTTTGGCTATGCACTAGTGAGAAGCCACCCTCGGTTCATTCCGAGAGGGCGAGCTCAACCCCCGGGTGTGAGAAACTTCCTAGAGCCTTCCTAACCGCTTGCCACTTAACTAAGCATCAGCGCTGAGTCATTGTGTGATGACAATCACAAGTCATGCACGAAACTGCAAGGGTCTGGGTAGGAATCTCAAATTGAATATAATTGTAGAGAGAAATGACAAGTGACAAGCACACAACATAAATAGTTACTGTGGCCCATGATGGGTGACGCACACGACAGTGTCAGTTTGTCCTAAAACTAGCCAAAAACCATGGTTTTGACCGTAACTCTGTCCACAGGTATGCAAACGCAACACCGTCTGAACCTAGAGATGTAGAATCTTGCTCTGGATGCTACGATTGGTTACAGGTACAAGTCTGGCATCGATCGATGGATAGACAATGAAAAACATGGAAATCAGGCTCAAGATCCAGTCCACTGAGAAAACTCTAGCGTCTATAGAAAAACCGCAAAGGACCTCGGCAAGCACCCGGGATATCGTGGCAGCTGTCTGGCAACTGCTGGTGCATGGAGCCACCACTCTTCGGTGCTCTAGTGCCAGCAGCGTCCGCATCTGGGATCATAGCGCCGTGCTCTCGTACTACTGCTCCACACCACAAGTGTAGGGTATGCGATAATCACCATGGTCGTCGCTCGTGACGGGTTGAAGCCACACAAACCAACACCTCCCTGGCTGACACATCCATCACCACAATGACAAGTGAGGAGCTACACTCACTGTCTGTCGTAAACACCAATCAAAATACTAGGTTTCCTAGTGAAAGTGGTGTTACTCACCAATGCCCGGGTCTCGACCGTGCAAGATTCTATCACATACCCATGTGCCAAACACCATGCAAGGGGTACAGAGCAACACGATTTCCTCATGATCCTGGAACATGTCTCCGGGTCTCCGTGTCTCGACAACACCTACTCTCATGCATGTAGAATACATGACACATGGAGGCAATGGGTCTCCAGGACACACCAGTAAAACTAACTATGTGCGGGGGTCTCGAACAACATATCCTCGACCAGAGCATTGTGCCACACCCAAAGTAACCAAGCTATCCTCATAATGATGTCAAGTCAAAGCTCACACACCAACACTTCCCCTGGGCTACAAAGCTCGACAGTGCGACACATGTAGCATGATACACATACACACACATACACACATACATACATACACACATACATACACACACACATACACACACAGACACACACACACACACACACACACACACACACACAAAGTACACCTGTATAACAAGTGCATGATAGTCTCAAGGTGCTAGGTCTCCTCGTCACACCGCCGAAATCCACCAGGCATGCGGGTCTCGGCCATCACCATAGAGCGGTAGTGTCTCTATGTACTGTGCACAAGGAGCCATCGGGCGATAGCACACATGCAAACACTCCCCCTGTATGGCAGAGCCCGACGGCACGAGCAAAGCTGATAGATGTGCACAATATCCCCCCCTAAGGATGGAGCACAGCTCCCCTTTGGCCACATACACTTGCATAGCAACAACAAGGATTAGAATGATGCTGATGGGACATACACGCATGTAGCCTCATCCCCCAGCGTCATTGAAACTGTCATCTTCGTCACTGTCGTAGTCGTCACTCTTGTCGTCACCTGCTGTTTTGACTGGTGCAGCACTGAGGGCCTCCACCAATTGCATCACCTGCTGTATGTCTGCTAGTAGCTGAGCCGCACATGGCCACACGGATTCCGCAACGTTGAGACGAGTGTACAGCTCGTCGGCTCTGCTACGGCTGCCGAGCGGCCGGTTGCATCTGCGGCATGTAGACAGTCAGTAGTGGAACAAACCTGCTAGTGGACCTCGATCGCGTGCGCGTCGGCACGAGCCACGACCTGTAATAGCCTCGCCGCCTCGTTGCACAGGTAAGCCGTCAAATGATCTGTCGCCTGGTCGCCAGCTGCTAGCAGGGCGTCGACACAAGACAACGCGTCGGAATCTGTAGTGTCTGCATCTATAGGAGGAGCTGCTGTGGAGGCACCAGCTGCTGTTGACACACCTGTCACTCAACTGTTGACTTCTGACCAGATTTCGGCATCCGGCAATGAGTCTGCCTCTGCCTCATCATCTCCGTCATCGGGAGACGATACAACATCCTAGGGCTCCTCCCAATCCCTGGTGCACAACCAATCATCCACCTGCTGCTGAACGTCTGCCCGTCCCCGACGTGCATCCTATAGAGACCTCTTAGCTACCTCAAGACACGTGTGCACATCCTCCATGCACTCCTCGACACCTCGTTGTGCTGGAACATCTGTAGTGTAACAATGACTATTGGCCTCTCGGAGCTCAGCCATAAGACCCTGCACGTGCGCCTCTGCTCGAGCCACCACTGCCTCCTAGTCGCCGACCGCGGAGCGCAGGCGCTCGAGTACATGAACTATATCTCGGACGTGTGTAGCTGTGTCCTTGGCTGGAACTGCCATGGTGTCAGTGATGCCGGTCAGGGTAACCATCAGCCAGAGGTCCGCAGCTCGCTCTGTATCCTCTACGGTAGGTGCACCTGTAACGGTGACTGTTGCAGGCTCATCAGATGTCACGGACAAAACCGCCACTCGACTGTCAGTAGTGCCAACCATGGTAACAGCTGCTCCTGCACGGTCCGCCGTTTTTGAGGCATCTACTTATGTCACCTCCTCTAGCTGTCGACGCAAGTCCGACCGCCTCCACACTACACCGTGGAAATTCCACTCAGTAGCCCGGAGGCACGTGTACACATCCTCCATGTCTACTGCCGCTATCCAAAGACCGACGACGTCTGCGGTGTTCCAATGTGTGCTCGCTACATGCAACTCAAGCGTGAGGTCCTACAGGTGCCTCTCTACATGTGCCACTACATCCTCTTACTTGTGAAGCGTAGAGTGTAGACATTGGAGCACAGGGACCCGCTCGGCTGCTGGTACATCAGCTACTACTTGAGCTGTGTCCTTTGCGACGGCTGTGCCTCCACAGACAGCTACCGCAATGGCATTGGCCATAGCAGAAGTGCTAGCAACATCGACGTCTCCTGCCTTGCCGGATACCCCCTCCTCATGTGTAGCTACAATGGCTGATGCTATGGCTGAGGGAGCGTCTTCACTTACGAAGGTCGTATCGGCTGCTATAGGAGCATCGACCATCATGGTGTCTACACCAACAAGGGCCTCCACTATCGGCGCCCCGTCAGTAGTAGTCATTGCAACTGCTACTACTGTCAAGACGTCGGTGGCTGACGACATGCACAGTGCCCGGACATCTGCTCCACATGTATCAGTTGTCACCGCCACTACTACTACAGCCCCGTCCAGTGCTGCTGCCATGCCTGCCTCTGTGGTTGTGGGCTTTATTTTTTCAACTGCAGTCTCTTTCTCCATCTCCATCTCCATCTCTATGTCTGCCTCTAACTTCGTGTCGGACGAGTCGTCCGCCTCCGACTCCGCGTTGGACCACTCCTCTGATCACTCGTCCTCACTTAGAGTATCCCTTCATACAACACCGTCTGTCGCATCCCTTCTGCACTCTCCGGTGGTCGTCGGCAGGCACTCCATCTCCCTTGACCGACACATTGGTAGAAGCTGAGAAGGGGTGCCACACCAACCCTGCGACCAGGGACGAGGGAGTCAGCTCCATAGAAACGCCTGCCACTACTACTACTGCCGCTGCCTCCAGGGTACATCTAGACGAACGTGCCGTCAGCTACCTCGCGTGCTAAGTGCGAGTGCAACGAGCGCGAGCTGTAGGGAATTCCACAGGAGCAGAGGAGTCAGAGGTTGGGATGACTCCAACTGACACAAGGACAGAGCGGAGGGCATCAGACATGGAGCTAAGGACGGCGGACAGGGCATCATCCGGTGAGGACAGTGACAGAGGTGAGGATGGGGAGGAGGAAGATGGAGGTGTCTTTAGTGGCATGGTGGCAAGGGCTCGCTTAGAGAAAACATGGTCTGTGAGCTGTTGCACCATGCGCTTGAGACCCTAGAGTTTGGCGTACAACACCGCCATAACTCGAGTGAGGTGTGCCACAGAATCGACTGACAACATCTCTGAGTTGGATGGTGACAGAGAAGGGCAGGACCGTATCCAGGACGGTCGACACCATGCAGGGTGTTGACGAAAGTGGCACCAGCCATGGTGCCGATCACCACAATAGTAACAGGAGAATCCATTAGACGCCTAAGGCGTGTGCCACGGCTACAAGTACCATTGTGGACACGACGCCTGCCACGCGTACAATGCCGGTGTCAACCACGGTGCCGGCTGTACTCCCTGCCACGCCAGTCTGCTCATCTCCAGAGCTTGGCATGGGTGAGTACACATGGCACTTGCTCTCGCTGGCACAAGGCCACAGGGAGAGGTGGACGATCGAAGCACAGTCTCTCAAACGTGCTGTGACGCCGTCACAAGGAAGGCCACCACTATGCTAGTGGTGTGCTACTTTGCGGTTGCTACGTGATTTTGATTGTGCTATCGCATGGCTAGCGCAATGTGCAACCTCAAGTCGCCCTCGGTGCTACTGCTACTATCACTGCTACCTACAATTGCCGTCAACGCTGACTGCAGTGGTCCCCTCCACACTTCTCGCAGCTGGTGACGCTGTTGGTGGTGCCGCTATGGCTGCGGTTACTGCTATTACACCGGTCACCATCACCAATAAATGGTTGTCACCCTTGGCCACCTCTTTGCTACTGCTGCTCATATCCCATCTCACACGATTCTTGCTACTGTTTAAATTAATATATTTCCCCCCTTTTTTTTGGTTCACCAAACGCTCAACGCGAGTGGGGTATCCGTTCTTGTGGTCTTTCTAGAATGCCCCACTTGAGGATCCCCCTTTCCTCCTTTTTTTGGTTTTTTGGCTATCTGGCTCGACTCCTCGAGCGAGCTCATCGAGCGAGCTTGCTTGAGGAGCTCTCTCGTCGAGCGAGCTCGCCGACCGGTGAGCTCGCCCATGGGTGAGCTCTTCGATGCCCCCCCAACCTTGGAGGCAGGCCGTCACAGCAGGAAGCTCCACGGCAACTTTCTACTACTCCAATAGTGACAGGGCAACTTCAGCTACTCCCATGGCTGCTGCCCTTACTCCTATGCGTGTTGCTGTTGTAATTCTATAGCTCACGCAACAAAGCACCGATACAGCTGCTGCTATGGCTGCTGCTCGCTGCCGCTACAACTATAACTACTCATTGGCGTTGCTACTGCTATGACTCTTGTTGAGATTGCTACCGTCAGCCGTTGCTATTGCAGGTGCTCACTATTGCTGCTACTAATACGAATGTTGCCCACTGCCGTTGTTGCTATAGCTAGCTGCCGCTGCTATTGCTGTTGCTTGCCACAGCTGCTGCAGCTGCTCGCCGTCATTGTTGCTACTACGACTGCTACCCGCCGTTGCTGCTACTACAACTGTTGTTGCCGCTGCTGCTACTGCTGTGGATGCTGCCTGCCGCTGCTGTAGCTGCAACTGCTCGCTATCAGTGTGGCTGCTACCCTCTACAGCCACTACTATAGCTGCTTGCCACCGCCACAGCCGCAGCTGCCCGCAGGCGCCGCTGTTGCTACGACTGCTGCGAAGGCTACTGCCCCCCACCACTACTGTTGTAACTGCTCGCCACTACCGTTACTATTACGGCTGCTAGTGTGGTTGCTGCTCTCTACAGCTGTGGCTGCAACTGCTCCTACTACTTCTGCTACTGCGCATAGCGGCTATGGGGGCTAGTAGCCGTGTTTGTTGGCCCCCCTTGTTCCACCCTCATTTGTTCTTTTTTTCTTTATGATGCTTGGCTGCTGCGTGCTGCTATGGTTGTTGTGGCTGCTGTAGTGGCCGTAATAGCAGTAGTAGTAGCTGTAGAGGTACTTGTGGGGTAGGGGATTATATTTCTCTATTCCTTTTTCTTTCTGCTTGGTTGTAGAGTGAGCTCGCTGCTAGCTAGGAGCCGCAAGCAGTAAGTAGCGAGCTCGTTACTCGCTGCTTGGTACTTGCTGTGCGCTATGAGAAGCAAGCTCAGTGCTCGTAACTTGTAGGTCGCTACGGGTAGCGAGCTATGAGCAGCTGCATCCGCTGCTGTTGCAAGCTATAGCCGCTGCTGTTGCAAGCTGCAGCTACTGCTGCTGCGAGCTACTACTACATCTGTTGCTACTGCTTGCTGTAGGCTGCTCCTAACTGCTGCTTGCTACTGCAGCTGGCTGCTACTACTGCTTGTTGCTGGCTGCTACTTGCTGCTGCTGCTCCTACAGCTGGCTGCTATTGCTCCTTGCTGCTACTACGCACTGGTGTTGTTGCAAGCTGCTACGGACTGCTACTCAAGTAAGTTTTCGTGAGCTGCTGCCACTAACGGCTACTACCGTTGAGCGTTGCTGCTGCTGGCTGCTGCTGCCACTACTCGCTGCTGTCGCTGTTGCTGCTTGCAGCACGGTCACACATGGTTGACGTGCGTCGTTGGCACGATGCGTGACATCGCAAGTCGCTCACCTCCTCGCGTAATGTGTGTGGGTCAGTGCTACCGGAAAAATCAGCAACATTTCTCCTAGCCCAGTGGTCGTGGGGAAAATTCTAACGCCGCCACTACGCTGGTCAATGCTAGCGGAAAACATCCAGCAGCATTTCCCCTGCACTGGTGCATATGGGGGTTCGCTGTTGGTTTTCGTGCATCTCTCATTGTACTCTGTTGTGTCCTCCCGGCTTGTGTACATCAGCGTGCAGATGATTGCCGCGAAGACTCGACGTTGCTCGAGTGTCGCTCAGTGGAGCTGACACACGCTGAGGTCCACTCACCGTTCGCTGGAGCCTCCTCCCTCCGGCGACGTGCTCAGCTCCATCGGCAGGCCTCCTCGGCGGTCGGGCCGCCGTCGGTCACAGTCACTACAGATGTTCTCTACATGAACCCATCGTTATTTCTGGTTGTGGCATTGCGTCTGCAGCATCATGCTATGCCTAGGGTCCATGTCTCCTGTTGTGTGGTGCTGTTTGGCATCACTGACTGTCGTAGGCACTGCCTGGGTTTGGGCAGCCATAACTCTTTGCTGCTATTTTTCTAGCTGGTTTTGACCGCACGACTGCGTTCGTAGCGTTGGTATTATGGTATGGTCCAGTTTTCAGGAAAAACGGACGACGCCCGGGTTTTGGGCTGTCGGGCATCTGCCAGGGCTCACCGAGATAACCCTGCCTGCCACAAAATAGGTCTAGGACTATTTTCTGATTGGCTGGTTAGCTGAGTAACAAGTTCTACATTAGTGGGGGGGAGCTAGAACTTGGAGGGGTCTCCCATTGTTGCTTATTCTTCATTCTTAATCAGTTACTTTCAGTTTCCAGCTGCTTTTTGGCGCTAACACTGGCGCGCACACTTCTAGGTAATGAACTCAGAGCTTCCAGACTTAGTCTCTAGAGCAGCAGAGTGAGGGGGCAGCAGACTTAAGCAACAAGCATGGAAGTCCGCACGGTGCATCAACAATGCTACTGTGCCAACATGCTGCCTAGCATTTTTGTCTTGGTATCAGAGCCAGAGCGTAGCAGCAGCAGCAGAAGACTGACGTACAGGTACTAGACAACGCCGGCGGACCTCCATACGCACCAGTGAAGGGGAAATGCTGTCAGATTTTTCCGACAGCATTGACCCGCCTGGTGGCGACGTCAGAATTTTTTCCACGGCCATTGGGCCAAGGGAAACGCTGCTGGATTTTTTTCGGCAGCACTGACTCCCACGCTTGACGCGAGGAGGTGAGCGGCAGGCCACGGCTGGCGCTTGCTGAAGACGACGCACGCGACGACGTCATCCAGGTCTGACTGACAGCAGCAGCCAGCAGCAACAACAGCAGCTTGCAGCGGCAGCAAGCAGTGGCAGCACCAGCCAGCAGCAGCTACACACAGCAGCAGCTGGCATCAGTAGCAGCTGGCATCAGTAGCAGCTCGTAGCAGCTCGTAACAGTAGCAGCACGCAGCAGCAGCAGCAACAGCGAGCAGCAGCTGGCAGCAGCAAAAGCTCGTAGCAGCTCGCAGCAGTAGCAATCGGCAGCAGCAGCAGTAGCGGGTGCAATGACAGCCAGCAGCAGCAACAGCCGCAGTTGCCCGCAGCCCGCTGCTCGTTGCGAGCAGCGAGCTACTGGCAGCGAGCTCGCTGCTCACAGTGAGCAGCAAGCAGTGAGCAGCGAGTACCGAGCTCATTGCTCGCAGCTCGTCACTCGCGGCAAGCAGCAAGCTCGCAGCGACGAGCAAGAAGAAAAGAAAAAAGAAAAAACAAGATCCCCACCCTTTCGACAGCTGTAGCAGCAAGAGCAGTAGTAGCAACAGCAGCTGTAGCCGTGTAGTAGTGGCTACATCAACCGCTGCTGACGTCAACGGCCGTCTGCTGACGTCATTGCTGACATCACTGCGAACGTCATCAACAACACAGAAAAAGAACAAAGCAGTAGCCCTATACACACCACAGTAGCCTCTGCTGACGTCAGCCATCCTCGGCTGACGTCACTACTGACATCAGCGGCACAGAAAAGAGACAAGAAAACGAAAAAATGGAGGTACCATAAGCCACTATGACTAACAAATCCTCTTAGGAGGGATCCTCTTCTATTAGGAGGACCCCCAGACCCCCTTTCCTACAACAACTGCAGCAGCTATAGCAATAGCAGCAGTAGTAGCAGCAGAAGCAGCAGCAGTAGCAACAGCAATAGCAGCATCAACAGCTGCAACAGTAGTACCAGCAGCAGCAGTAGCAGCAGCGGCAACAACAGCAATAACAGCGACGACACAGCAGCAGCAGCAGCCATCTGGCGTCGTTGGCGGCAGCCCCGGTAACCCTGACCCCTGGGCTACTTTTCAGCAACAGCTTGCCGCCTTGACGCAGCAGTTTGTAGCGCTACAACCATTGGCCTCCCACGCTGCCACCAATACGCTGCAGCCATTTATTCCTCCAGGGCACGCCAGCCCTGCTGTTTCCGCCGCCACACATTACCTAGTGCAGCAGCAGACTCAGCGCCAGCGGCAGACGGTGACCTCCGTCCTTGGCCCCACTCTGGGGGCCGGCCGCAGGCAGAAAGAATTTGAGATGCCGCCTCCCCTGCTTCAGGCCGGCGAGCAGTTTTGGAGCTGAGAGCTTAGCTTTCGGATCTTGGCGCAGGGTGAGGGCCTGTGGGCTTACTACACCCTCCCTCATGACCCCACCCAGGCCGACTAGTTGTATGACGCTGGTCGCGCTGCATGTGCCCTCGTCCCTGTCGCCCCTCCAGCTTCTCGCCTGGCCCTAGAACCTTTCCTCGGCGACTTCACCGCCAGCGCCACCCCAGACCCTACAGCCGCATGGCACGTGCTTTCTCGTCCCCATCCCCTTTCGAACGAGGCTGAGACCAGCCGTTTGCTGCGGGAGTTCAACTCCTTGCACATGGGGGAGACCGAGATGGTCACCATCTACTGGCAGCGGACAGAGGACATCCTTGGTCGTCTCGGCACCTCTACCCCACCCCCTCTGGCCGTGTTCCTCACCATCAAGCGCGGTGCCACCGACGCGTACGCGGACATCTTCGTATACTACTCGCAAGACGTCCTCTCCACCATGGCGGTCCAGGGCACCCTCATGCCTTGGGCATACGAGCTCTTCCTCCGGATTGAGGAAGCTCATCTAGAGTACAGACTCCAGCGCACGGAGGCTCTTGCCTCCCCTGCCGTCGCCTCCGTGGCCGTCGCTTCCCCCGCCACAGCTACCTCATTATCTTTGGGGAAGAAGAAGTGCCGGAACAAGAAAGGCAAGGATCCGCCGCAGCAGTAGCAGCAATCGTCAACCAGGTCCAGTGTTGGTGGCTCGGTCTGCCATAACTTTGGCCAGCCCGGGCACGGGTGGTACACGTCCCCTTTCCCGACAGACGAGGCGTGCATCATCGCCACCATGCGTTGCCAGTGGGAGCAACGTCTCGCCTTCGCCACCGTAGCTGTCGTCGGCCGTCACGCCTTGGCCTCATCTAGGAGCTGCGCCACTCCGACAGCTCCGCCAGTCCACTAGCTACCCTCGCCGCAGTAGTACCATCCGCAGCCGTCGACGCCTCTGTTTCCTTCACTGGTATAGTCCTCCTCCTACCCGGGCTCCGGTACCGTCACTCCACACTCGGTCTACACTCCCGGGCCGTCCTCCCGTGAGCGTCAGCTGGAGTAGTTCATCGCGCTTGAGCTCGGCCTGCCTCGCCCTCCCTCCCAGGGAAGTGCGAGATGCATCACTTCTTGCTCTCCTGCCTAGCCTTGCATGACTGAGACTG
Source organism: Penium margaritaceum (assembly GCA_023375785.1). Classification (NCBI taxonomy): domain Eukaryota; kingdom Viridiplantae; phylum Streptophyta; class Zygnematophyceae; order Desmidiales; family Peniaceae; genus Penium; species Penium margaritaceum. The sequence goes on along the minus strand of SZWC01006056.1, from coordinate 37,692 downwards.
AGCTACGGTTTTGTCCCGTTTCCTCGTCTGTCTCGTCGTCTCTTGTGGTCTCCTCTTCCCCCCTCCATGACGACGTTATGTGGCTTGATGACTGGCAGTCCCGGTTCACGCCCCCTTCAACCGCGTCCGTGTCTCTTGCTTCCTGCCATGTGACCGTTAGCGATCTGGCGACCCCGGTCCAGGACCGTATTGAGACCTGGATCATCGACTCCGGGGCCACGAATCACATGACGGCCTCCCGAGAGGCCTTTACCATGCTCGGTCCTGTTGGCGATGTCTCTAGTGTCCGGACGGGCTCCGGACAGGTGTTGCTTGTCCGCGGTGTCGGTGCCGTTCGTTTGCGTGGTCCTGTCGGTGATGTCTTTTTTACCGATGTCCTCTTTGTCCCAGGTCTCGAGCTCAGCCTCCTAACCGTCACTGCCCTTGACCGCATGAGCATGAACGTTGTGCCCTTGCGTGGTGTTGCCACTGTGTCGTTGCGTCCGTCTGGTCTTGTCGTACTGCAGGCCACCGTCCGTGGCAACCTGTGGCATGTCCCTCGTCTATCCTCCTCTCCTTCACTCTCTTCCCCATCGCCCGCCACAGGCCATGTGTTTGTCGCCAGCACGCTCTCTCCTCAACACACCCGCCTCCTGCATCGCCGCCTTTGCCACATCCACTCTGTTGCCATAGATAGCATGCTCTGCACCCAGCCGGCCAAGGGCCTTGACCCAGAGACTTTCGCTCTCCCGTGCCCCACACAGTGCATTGATTGCGCTCAAGGCAAGATGCACCGGTCCCCATAGCCTTTGTCTTCCTCCCGTGCATCCGCCCCTTTCGACCTGGTCCATTCTGACGTCATGGGCTCTCTTCACACCAAGTCCGTCGGAGAGCACGACCGCTATGTCCTCACCCTCACTGACGACTATTCTTGCTACCGCTCGGTCTTCTGCCTTCGGAAAAAGAGCGACATTGCCCGCGCCATCCAGGAATGGCTTGTTCTTGCGGAGTGCGAGTGTGGTCGTTCTCTTCGCCGCTTTCATTCCGATCGCGGTGGTGAGTACATGGATGAGACCACGACGTTTCTCGCCTCCCGCGAAATCCACCATGAGACGTCTACGTCCTACACTCCCGCACAGAACGGTGCCTCCGAACGGTGGAACTGCACCATGGCCGACGCCGTCCGCACCATGCGTGTCGATTCTGGTCCCTCCGATGGCTTCTATTTTGAAGCCATGGTTTACATGACATGGGTCTGGAACCGGATTCCCCACGGTCCCCTTCCCCGCTAGTCCACGCCGTACCAGCATTGGTGCGGTAAGCGGGCTGACCTCCGCCCGGCTCGTGTGTGGGGCTGCGTGGCCATTGTGTGGCTGCCCCTCCCACAGTAGGGATGCAAGCTCACCCCTCGCGGACGTCCCTACATCTTCCTCGGTGTTTCTCGTCAGTCTAAGGCCTGGCACTTCTGGGATCCATCCCGACACTCTATCATCGAGTCCAGCGATGCACTCTCCTACAAGGACCTATTTCCCCGTGACCTCATTCGCTTCGGCTCGTCCATGTCTATCCCGTCGCATAGGGGAGTGGTGGGTCCGTCCTCCATCCTGCCACTTCCGGGTGACACATCCCTCTGCCCCTCCGGGTCGGCAGCCCCAGTCGCGTCCGCTGTCCCCTCCGGGCTGGCAGCCCAAGTCGCATCCACTGGCCCCTCCGAGCCGGCAACCCCAGACGCATCCGCTCACCCCTCCGGGCCAGCAGCCCCAGTCGCGTCCACCGGCCCCTCCGGGCTGGTAGCCCCAGTCGCGTCCATTGGCCGCTCCAGGCCGGCAGCCCCACTCGCATCCACTGGCCCCTCCGGACGGAGAGCCCCAGTCGCGTCCGCTAGCCCCTTCGGGCATGCAGCCCCAGTCGCATCCACCAGCCCCTCTGGGCCGGCAATCCCAGTCGCGTCCACTCGCCCCTCCGGGCCGGCAGCCCCAGTCGCGTCTACTGGCCCCTCCGGGCCAGCAGCCCTAAGTCGCCTCCACTGCCCCCTCCATGCCAGCAGCCCATGTCGCGTCCACTGGCCCCTCCAGGCCAGTAGCCCCAGTATCGACCACTGGCCTCTCTGGGCCGACATCCCTTGCTGTATCCGCTGGCCCCTCCGGACCAGCAGCCCCGTCCACCTTTGTTGGCCCGTCGGATTCAGTGCCATCTCCTGCCTTGCCACGCTACACACGTGGCCCTGGCGGCAGCCTCCGACCCAGACCGTCAGTGAGCGTGCAGACCGTGGCATCGCTCTCCATGGCACCTCGGCCCCCTGTGGCTCCACGTGTCTCCTCCACTCCCACGGTCGTGAGTGGGGATCCTGGCACCAAGGCCCTCGCCCTGACCACCTTGGCCATCATTACAGACCTTCACCCGGGCTCCACACTGGGCTACGTCATGCTTCATCACGAGCATCGGCACGCTGTCGTGGCTGCACTCGAGCGCATCCCACCTGGAGCTCGAGATGCACACGCTCCCTCAGTCCACTCCACAACACGCCCGGGGGACCCAACCATCCTACGCGAGGCACGAGCCTCTCCTGAGGTCGCACACTCGGACGCTGCCTGCGCCGATGAGCTCGCTGCCAATCGATAGCACCACGTGTACGAGCTCGTCGACCTTCCTCCAGGTCGGAAGGCCCTCGGCTCCAAGTGGGTCTTTCGGTACAAGTGGAAACCCGACGGGTCCTTGGACAAGTACAAGGCCCGCCTCACAGCCAAGGGGTTTGCCCAGATCCCTGGGGTCAACTACGACCAGATCTTTGCCCCAGTTGGCCGGTTCTCCACTAGCCGGGCGCTCTTCAGTCTGTTTGTCCAGCATGGGTGGGAGCTACATCAGATGGACGTGAGCAACACTCTTCTCCATGACTCACTGGAGGGTGAGGAGCTATAAATGGTGCAGCCCCCAGGATTCGACGATGGCTCTGGGAGAGTCTATCGGCTGTGGAAGGCCCTCTATGGCCTGCAACAATCGCCTCGGTACTGGAACCAGGGGATCAGCAGCACGCTCCTTCGCGGCGGGCTCCAGCGCAGCACCGCTGACCCCGCACTGTTTGTCAGTCCGTGAGGCCAGACTTTCGCTGCTGTTCTGGTTTACGTCGACGATCTCCTCATCGCGTCGCCAGACACGGCTGCCATCCACCGTGTCAAGGACTTGCTACACTCTGCCTTCCAAATGAAGGATCTCGGATCTGTCTGAGTCTTCCTAGGCATTAAGCTCGAGCATGATCACTCCCAAGGCGTCCTGCACATCCACCAGGCTGCCTATGTGCAGACTCTGTCCACTCGCTTTGCGGAGGACCTGTCACTCGTGCCGAGCACATCTTCAGCCATGTCACCTGATGGCTAGGTGAAGCTGAAGATTCGTGACCCAGCTGTTGTGGGGGAGCCAGTTGACGTGATCACGTACCTGCGAGTCATCGGGTCACTGATGTTCCTAGCGACGACGACGCACACAGACATCGTGTTCGTCGTCAACCTCCTGGCCCAGTTTTCACAGGAGCGGTGTCACCTCCACTTCAAGGCCGTGATCCGAGTGCAACGCTATGTCATCTCGACTCCTCGACGAGGTCTCATGTACCGCCGCCAGTCATCTATTGTCGCAGTAGGCTACACCGATAGTGATTGGGCCGGCAGTCCGGACGGTAAGAGTCGCATAGGCTGGATCTTTCGGATTGGCGGCACAGCTGTGTCCTGGCGCAGTGGCAAACAAGGGTACATTTTACGCAGAACTGCTGAGGCGGAGTACGTTGCTCTTGGCTGAGGCGCGTGTGAGAGTTTGTGGTTACGTCATCTGTTGTTTGGGTTGGGTCAGTCTATCGCATCCATCACGTTGCATCATGACAATGAGAGTGCCATGGCCATCGCCGACAATGACGGCGTGCATCACACACGCACAAAGCACATCAACGTTGTGTATCACTATGTGCATTCGTTCATACATGAGAGCAGCATAGCATCGCGTGGGTTGAGACAACACGACAGTTGACTGACTCCTTGACCAAGGCACAGGAGCGCGACTCTTTCAAGAAGGTTGTGAGTTCGGTCGGCGTGCGTCCGTGAGTGGCTCTCTTTGTCCCTGCCTGAGTTTCTGCGTGGCCTAGGAGAGTCTGGTCGTTGACTATGTCTCTGTCCGCACATGTGCAGTACGCCTGTGAGTCATGGGGGAGTGTGCAAGCCGACGCACGCTGAGGCCCACTCACCGTTCGCTGGAGCCTCCTCCCTCCGACGACGCGCTCAACTCCATCGGCAGGCCTCCTTAGCGGTCGGGCCGCCGGCGGTCACTGCAACTGCAGATGCTGTCTACATGCACCCTACGCTGTTTCTGCTTGTGGCATTGCGTCTGCACCATCATGCTGTGCCTAGGGTCCATGTCTCCTGCAGTGTGGCCCTGTTTCGTTTCATTGACTGTCGTAGGTACTGCCTGGGTTCGGGCAGCCATAAATCTTTGCTGCTATTCTTAACTGATTCTGACTGCACGACTGCATTCGCAGCGTCGGTATTATGGTATGGTCCAGTTTCCAAGCAAAACGGACGACGTCCGGGTTTTGGGCTGTCGGGGGGAGCTAGAACTTAGAGAGGTCTCCCATTGTCGCTTATTCTTCATTCTTAATCAGTTACTTTCAGTTTCCAGCTGCTTTCAAGCGCTAACACTGGCGCACGCACTTCTGAGTAACAAACCCAGAGCTTCCAGACTTAGTCTGTAGAACAACAGACTGAGGGGGCAGCAAACTTAAGCAACAAGCGTGGAAGCCTACACGTTGCATCAACAACGTTGCTGCCCCAACCTGCTGCCTAGCATTTCTCGCTGGTCAATGCTAGCGAAAAACATCGTGTAGTATTTCCCCTATACTGGCGCGTATGGGGGTTCGCCGGCGTTGTCTGGCACTTGTACGCCAGTCTTCTACTGTTGCTACTACGCTCTAGCCCTGATACCAAGCTAGAAATACTAGGCAACAGGTTGGGGCAGTAGCTTTATTGATGCAGCGTGCGGGATTCCGCGCTTGTTGTTTAGTCTGCTGTCCCCGTCGTTTGTCGCTCTAGAGTCGAAGTCTGGATGCTTTGGGTTTGTTACTCAGAAATGCGTGCACCACTATTAGCACTAGAAAGTAGCTGAAAACTGGAAATAACTTATTAGGAGTGAAGAATGAACAACAATGGGAGACCCCTTGAAGTTCCAGCTCCCCCCTCCCTGTGTAGAGCTTGTTACTCAACTAACCAGTCAATCAGAAAATAGACCTAGACATATTTTCTAGCAGGTAGGGTTTTCTCGGTGAGGCCTGCCAAACGGCCGATAGCCCAAAACCCGGACGTTGTCCGTTTTGCCTGGAAACTCGACCATACCATAATACCAACGCTGTGACCGCAGTCGTGCGGTTAGAAACAGCTAGTAGCGAAGAGTTATGGCTGCCCGAACCGAGGTAGTGCCAACGATGGTCCATCATGCCAAAGAGTGCCACACAACATGAAACATGGACCCTAGGCAGAGCATGATGCTGCAGATGCAATAATACAGTCAGATCAAGCGTTGGACGCATGCAGACAGCCTCTGCGCTGGCAGTGATCGCTGGCGGCCCGACCACTGAGGAGGCTTGCGGATCGAGCTGAGCAGGTTGCTGCAGGGAGGAGGCTCCAACAAACTCCGTTTAGGCCTCAGCGTGCATCGGCTGCACTGGACGACACTCCAACAGCGTCAAGTCTCGCTCTGAGTCATCCGTATGCCGATGTACACAAGCCTGGAGGACAGAAGAGAGCATAATGAGAGATGGGGAAAAACCAACACGGTATTGTTGTCGTGCGATGTTGTTGTCATGCAAGTACCACGCCATGTCACGTCGACTTGCCCTGTCATGTTTGTTCTGCCCTTGCATGGTCTCGAGATCCAGTCCACCGAGAAAACTCTAGCGTTTGTAATAAAATTGCAAAGGAACCCGACAAGTGTAGTTGCTAGGAAGTTGTTTTGCTAGCCAGTCCATGTGTGGTGAGGCGGGAGAATGCAACAAGCACCAACGAGCGAGACACGCCATGGATGCGGTAACTTGTTTGCAAAGTTTGCACTCAACCCAAGACAAGAGAGAGGAGGGGAGCGAGCGAGACTAGTACCGGTGAGCACTCACTCACCACGAGCATCAAACTCGGGTGTGCAAGTGCCGCCACCCGGGGGTAGAGCCGGACCTCTCGGAATAAACCGAGGACGGCTACTCACCGATGCACGGTAAAACACCGGCACGGTGGCCCCCTAAGGATCAGCACCCGGGAAAATACAACTCCCCCACCACATGCAAAGCAAGACAACATGATGTAGGGCACGAGAGTGAGAATGTATGAGCCCTAGCATCTACCGCATCACAGAGAGTCATAGAAAATCATGAGAGTCGGGCCATGGTCACGTTTTTGTGCCAGAAGGCACTCTTGGGTCCAGTAGCAGCAGCAGCTTGAGGGCGTCGACGGCTTCAGCCAGGAAGGGCGCATCAAACACTTCCCCAGGTGGGACCATTGTCACTTAATCTGTACATGAGTGTGTGAAGAGTGTGGGAGGCAAGAGGGCATAGATTTGTGAGTGGCCAACGAACTTCAACACTCCCCCATGACCCGTAGACACGCAACCCACACACACATAAGGAAATCACAAGCGTTGATAACAAGAGGCGAGAGATAGGGAGCAATGACAATCAACCTGGATCGTGCGGACTGATGAGACCCACAGAGTGAACAACACTTTTGAAAACATTTCGGCTGAGAGCCTTAGTGAGAAAGTCAGCTCTCTGCGACCGTGTATCTACCCAAGCGACCTGAACAATGCCAGCAGCAATACACTCACGAACAAAATGATGCTCCACATTGATGTGTTTGGTGCGTGAATGATGCATGCCACTGTTCTCAGCAATGGCCTTTATGCTTTGGTTGTCATAGCGTAGAGTGATACAACGGATGGGAACATGCAATTGTTGCAACAGACGACACAGCAAGACAACTTCAAAACTGCCTGCACCCAGAGCAACATACTCAGCCTCATCAGTGCTGCGTGCCACACACCCTTGCTTGCCACTTTTCCACGAAACTACAGTGCCACCAACCAGAAAGATGTACCCTATACGGCTGCGAACATCAGAATCATGCGCCCAGTCACTGTCTGTGAAGCCGTCCACTACGACAGAGGGTTGTGTACGAAAGTGCAGTCTGACACGAGGGGTGGAGAGGGCGTACCGCACCACTCGCAATGCTGCCTCGAGGTGGTGCTCGCGGGGGCATTATGAGAACTGAGACAGAAAGTTGACAACAAAAGCCACATCCGCACGTGTGGTCGTGGCGAGGTACATCAGATAGCCAATGACACGCAGGTAGTCGATCACGTCAACCGTCTCCCCCAGCTTTGAGAGCTCAAGTGACTTCAGGAGAGACTGACCAGCAGGCGTCATGGGAGTGGACGCTGTGGGAATGGACATGAGGAGTGGGGCGAAGCGCTCCCCCAGACTACGCACATATGCAGCCTGATGCACATGCAAAACGCAACGTGCACGGTCCCGCTCCAACTCCATTCCCAGAAAGACATGGGCTGGACCAAGATCCTTCATCTTTTATCTCGCTTGGAGTAGAGACTTGGCGGCAGTCACAGACGCAGCATCGGGAGAGGCAATGAGAAGGTCGTCCACGTACACAAGAATGGCAACAAGTGGTTTGATGGGAGGTCCGAGAAAGAGCGCCAGATCCACGGTACTCCGTTTGTACCTCCTCTTTTCAAGGGTGGCTGTGATCTCTTGGTTCCAACACCGTGGGGACTGTTTGAGGCCATAGAGGGTCTTGCGCAAGCGCCAAATCTGGTTGGTGCCATCAGAGAAGCCGGGCGGCTGTACCATGTAAATCTCTTCATCCAACTTGCCATGAAAAAAGGCATTGTTGACGTCCATCTGCTCAAGCTCCCAGTCATACTGAGCGACTAAGCTGTGAAGAGCCCTGGCTGTGATGTACCGACCGACTGGGGTAAAGGTCTCGTCACAGTCGATACCAGGGATCTAAGAGAACCCTTTGGCAGTGAGACGAACCTTGTACCGTTCAACTGTGTTGTCTGGGTTTAGCTTACGACGGTACACCCACTTGCCAGCAACTGCCTTGCGACCCGGTGGGAGGTTAACAAGCTCATACACACCGTGATTAGACAGAGCATCGAGTTTGGCCTTCATGGCCTGCTCCCACAGCGGCGAGTCAGAGGCTGTACGGACTGCCTGCACAGTCTGTGGTTCGGGAGGAAGAGGAGAAAGTCCGGCGGCAGCAAAGCATGAGGCAACATACCCGGCTACAGAAGAGGACACGGCTGAGTGGAACTCCTGTTTGACAAGAGAGTAGTCAAGTGCGGTGCTGGGGTGTATGACAGAAATTGCTGCAGACAAGCCACAGGTGGTGAGGCCAAGAGCACGAAGACCAGGGTCACCAGAGACAACAGAGTGAGGCTGAGAGGGAAGAGCCCGTAGGCGCCCACCGCGCGTGTAGGGTGAGACTGGGGGAATGGATGGAACATGCGCAGAAGAGGAGGGAGCAGCGGGACGAGTCGGCTCAGGAGAAGAGGAAGAGTCAAGAGGTGGCTCTGAGACGACAGTAGGAGGCGGTGAGATGGGGCCACGAGTGGGAGAAGAGGACAAAATGGTAGGGGAGCCGGTAGGGGAGCCAGAGGAATGACTAGGTCGCACTCTGCTTGGCAGAGCGCGAGGGAGAGCTCTACTCGGTAGAGGAGGAGTCAGAGGGGACCGAGGGACGCACCGAGGGGAGAACAGTAGGCCCAGAGGGCAGAGGTCCATCCCCACCCCGAAGAGGCGGAGAAAGGGACCCACCAAAGTGGTTAGTGTCGCGCTCAAACAGGTGTTCAAAGAAGAGAGCGTTACGAGACTTAATGACACGGCAACACGAAGGATCCCAGAAGCGCCACGCCTTGGAGAAGGGAGAGACACCAAGAAAAATGCACAAGCGACCATGAGGGGACAGCTTACCGTCACGTTCGTCGGCGGACATCCAGACGAATGCAAGACAGCCCCAAACGCGGGCAAGACGGAGGTCCGCACGCTGGCCAGTCCACCGCTCAAAGGGGGTGACAGTGTGGGGAAGGGGCCCATGCCGGATGCGGTTCCAGACCCAAGTCATGTAGGACATAGCTTCAAAGGCAAAGAGGGGAGACTGACCAAAGGCAGAGAGTAGAGAACGGACACCGTCAGCAAGAGTGCGGTTCCAGCGTTCAGACACACCATTTTGTTGTGGTGTGTAGGGGGCAGATGACTCAAGCCGTACACCACGGGACTCAAGAAAGCGAGACGTGGGACCATAGAACTCACCACCACGGTCGCTGCGAAACACGCGCAAGGACTGAAGACAAGCGTGTTCGGCCTGTGGGAGCCAGGACTCCAGGACGTTGGTGACCTCACTCTTGTGTCGTAGGACAAAAACCCAACGGTAGCGGGAGTAGTCATCAGTGAGACACAGGACGTAACGGCCAATGCCACCAAGGAAGTCCTGGGGCAACGGGCCCATGACGTCGGCATGCACCAGATCAAGTGGATGCGAGTTGGTGGATTCAGAGGTGGAGAATGGTGAGCGGTGCATTTTGCCACTGGCACAGTCAAGGCAGGTGGACGTGCAGGGAGGAGAAAAAGTGGCAGGGTCAAGGCCGCGTGCAGGCTGAAGGCAAAGAAGGTGCTACATTATGACAGTGTGAATGTGACAGAGGCGACAATGCAGGAGATCAGCATGATCAGGGGACAGCGAAGGAGCGACATGAACAAAAGCAGAGGCAGCGGAATGTGGGGGCAAAGTGAGCGGCACACGGAACAAGTGATCACAGCGCACACCATGCAGTACGACACGGCCAGAAGAGCGGAGAGAGATGGAGGCAAGACCGCGGCTGGACGAGAAGTCCATGCCCTGATCGTCAAGGGTGGTCACAGAGAGGAGGCTGACCTCAAGGTTAGGGACGTTTAGGACGTCGGGGAGGTAGATAGTGCCACCAGGGCCAACAAAGTGGACGACACCAACACCTTGAATAGGGAGAAGCTGGCCGGAGCCAGTTTGTACAGAACGCACAGACTGAATGGGCCCGAGGGACACGAACGAGGAACGACAAGATGTCATGTGATGTGTGGCCCCGGAATCAATGATCCAGAGGCCAGGTGAGGCACGAGTGGAAGGAAGAACCAAACAGACAGCAACAGTGCCACGGAGGGAGGAAGGAGAGGGATGACAAAGACGGGAGGAGAACGTGTGAGACTGCCAGTCTTAAATCCAGGCACGATCATCAGGCAACTCCCCTTGCACACCACCAGAGGCAGATCCACGGAGGGTAAGACCCGACTCACAGGACGAAACACGGACTGGCCACTCACACTCTCACCTCCCTGAGAGCAAAGATGAAGAAGTTCTGGCAACCGACGCTCAAGAGTGCGCTCCTCGTCTCGGCGATCAGAGGAACGCTTGGAGGAGCGGTCAGAAGATTGGTCAGAGTAGTGGCCATCGTCACGAGCCCAGTGAGGAACGGAGTAGTGGGGAGGGGGGGGGACATAGTATGGAGGGTTGGACGGTGGTGGCACCCAGCCTCAGGGGTTGGGTACAGGTGGTGTTGGTTGGAGAGGAGCGAGGGTAGTAGACAGGGCCGAGCGAGATGAGGAGGATGAGGAGGACGGGACTGTCACGGTGGCAGTAGAAGATGAGCCGGTGACACCAGTTCGGGTCCCATGTGCACGCATGGAGGAAGTAAGGCATGCATCGTCGCGAGGGGCAGGGCATTTGGGCGCGGAGTGGCCGGCAGCGCCACAGTTCCAGTAGGTGACGTCAGCGACAGAGGAGGTAGAGCCCTTGCCGTCACGCCCACCCCCACGCCCTTTGCCCCCACGACCACCACCACGGCCGGAGCAGGAGCCACTGCCCCCCTTGCGGACAACAGACTGTGTGGAGTTAACTGACGCCTGAGAGGAGGAGGAGGTGGATGATGTCGCTGCAGAGGTGGAGGGTGAGGAGGTAATGACTGCTACAATGGCGGCACGATGCATGCGTTTGTTCTGAAGAGCGTTTCACCAGTCAGTGATACGTGTAGCAGTGAAATCAAAGAGGGGACCAATCCCCGGTGGGGAATCAGCAGGGACAGGTGCAGAGGCAAGGCGCTCAAGTTCTGCTTGGGAGACATGGAGATACAGGTCAGCCAGCTCAGGGATGAGGCCAGCAACAATGGTCAGACATGCGGAGAGAAGTCCGGGGACGGCCTTGCCAAGGTCACGCAGCAAGCGCAGGTTGCACGCCCAGTACTCATCTGCCGTCTCGTCAGCTCGCATCTACAATGTGTTGAACTGAACAGTGAGTGCGCTCTGAGCAGCATTCCCAGTAACAGTTTTGTGGCGGCGGATCAGCGCATAGGCACCCACTGGGTCTGCATTGATGCCTCGAATTGGGTCCACATTGTACGTACCGATTTCATCTAGAAGATTGTCAGGGCCGGCGTTGATAAGAGCCCGCACAGCACGGGCAGCCTCTGTTGGCTGAGGTACAAAAGGCGGCTTGGCAGGGGAGTAATACTCCCACAGCAATTCACCCTGAGCCCATGCACTGAAGCGCGTCTCCCAGGATGTGAAGGTGAGTTTTGAAGTGAATTGCGGGGGCGGCGTCTCAAAATCTTTCTGCCGCGCTGGTGGGAGAGCATGAGCAGAGGCTGTTGTAGTGGGGAGAGAAGGAGAGGAGGAGTTGGCCACGCCACCAACAGGCGGCACTGATGAGTCAGTAGACCCTGATTGAGTAGTACGGAGAACGGCAGCAAAAGCTGGGACAGAGCGGAGATGCTCAAGAACCAACACGGCCACCGTGGCGGCCAGCTCCTACTGTGCTTCCCACTCACGGTGCAACTGATCCTCTGCCTTTCGGCGTTCAGCCTGCGCCTCGCTAAGGGCGACATGGAGGGCCTCTAGATTGTCTTCTGGTACAGGCATGGTGAGAAGGCAAGAAAAACTAGAGCACGAATGCGAACACAGATAAGAGAGGATAGGCAGTGAGTGTGAAATGCAAAGTGAGGGATGGTCTCACCGAATAAATGAAGGGGCAGCAGGGCGAAGAGAGGAGCCACCACAGTTGCTGCTGAGGAGAAGAGCACTGTCACCCACCCTGCGACTGCCACTATCAGGCACAGAAGGCCGGTGACAGTGGCTCCGGTCACTGCTGCACATGCAGATGCAACGAGGACCTCTGTGGTGCCGTGTGGAGTCTGCTCACGTGGAGCGCCTGTGGGGGTCAGGGCAGCTACTGTGGTGGAGGCGCGGATGGAGCCAACGGCAGCTACAGTGGCGTCAGCGGCAGATGAGGTAGAGCTGGCGACAAAGGCTGCTGCTGCTGTGACTTGGGTGGCGGTGTTTGTTGCGGCTGCGGCAAGCAGCATGAGAGACGCTGCTGCGTGGGCGTAGGTGTCGGCTGCACGACCCACCACAATCTGAGTGGGAGCCCTACAGGCACGGGCAGTGGCAGCAAAGGTTGCTGTGGCCCCTGCTGCTGCGTCAAGAATGGCCCACGTGAGGCCGATGGAGTCTGTATACACTGGAAGCACAAGGATGACGCCAGGTACCTCCGGTGTTGGAGACGGTCCAGCAGATGTGGCAACAGCCGGGGATGGATCGGCAGTGGCATTGGAGGTAGATGCAGACGTGATTGGTGGGGTGCTAGCTGACGGTTGCATGGTTGGAGGACGAGGGGGTGACGGTGGCAGATCGTCCGCGGTGTAGACCTGTAGGTTGATATCTTCCTCCCGTGCAACTGCTTCCCTCTCCAGATCCTCTCGCCAGTAAGAGGAGTCAAGCATGCGAAACCAGAGTGGTGTGTTGTTGTATGGAGGCGTGGGAGGGTCGTAATCCCTAGGTTCCTCCCATCCGTGGTCAGTGTGACGTGCTGCAGTGCAAGGAGAATCAAGCTCCTCGTCCGGGGGCCGTCGAGCGGTGGTGAATCCAGGATGGCTGCTGTGGCTGTAGTAGTAGCTCAAGAGTAGTTACAGAGAGCAGAAAGGGGATTTCACAAGCTACTGTGATAGCAAGGGAGAGCGATAAGCATTCGTGCGTAGCGGGGGGACAGGAAAACTGCTGGGTGAGAGGAACACCCGCAAGTCACGGACACCCAAGGGCAACCGTGTGGAGTCGAGAGTGACTGCGAAGAAAAGCTGACAGCTGCAAGAGCAGAGAGCGTGAGAGGCACGCGAGAGCAGCCGGGTGAGGCAAGAGCTCGCCGAGAGCAAAGAGGAGGCGGGAGGTGCGATGAGGGTCCCAGAACCACGGACGACCTCGAGAACAGCCGAGAACGGCTGGAGAGAGTAGTGGGGCGACTGAGAGCAGTGCGAGGGCCAGGAGAGATTCCATCAGCTCATGGCAACGAGAGGCCGTGTGCACGTGCGAGCGGGTAGGAGAGAACTCGCGAGGCCCCAGGACATGAACGAGCAGTCTCAAGAGATCGAGGGTGGTGAAGCGGAGTAGCTTAGACGGCTGCTGCGAACTGGCGAGTAGTGAAGACGGGGAGCAGCCGCGAGAGCGGCTGCAGTGATGTGCCGACCATGGGAGACAATGGTCGCGGAAGTTTCAAGGACCGGGACTGCGGAACGGTGAGAGAGAAGGCTCACGCGCTCTGATACCAATAGTTGCTAGGAAGTTGCTTAGCTAGCCAGTCCATGTGTGGTGAGGCGGGAGAATGCAACAAGCACCAACGAGCGAGACACGCCATGGATGCGGTAACTTGTTTGCAAAGTTTGCACTCAACCCAAGACAAGAGAGAGGAGGGGAGCGAGCGAGACTAGAACCGGTGAGCACTCACTCACCACGAGCATCAAACTCGGGTGTGCAAGTGCCGCCACCCGAGGGTCGAGCCCGACCTCTCGGAATAAACCGAGGGCGGCTACTCACCGATGCACGGTAAAAAACCGGCACGGTGGCCCCCTAAGGATCAGCACCCGGGAAAATACTGTTGAATTCATGTCGTTATCACACGGTGACCTCTGGCCTCGTTACACACTCACATCACTGGTGCAGGTGACTGACCAGTGAGAGATGACTTCGCCGATTGACACGTCGTGACCAGAAGCTGAGAAGACGAGCCATGGAGAGGCTCAATCAGAGCTTGCCAGCCTTATTTGCAATTCTCACATGCATTGGTGCACAATTGGTCATGAGCATAACCGGGTTCATCCTCTAGACAGATTGTTGCTTGAACGGTGACCTAGTTTCAGCTAGGAAATTGTTCTGTGGGCAGGTGGGGACGAATCCACCAGTTTCGAGCCCGCTGCTCGCTCGCTCGCTCGCTCCCTCCTGCCCGTAACACCCCTGTGGCTTGTTACTCACCTAACTTTTTCAACTTTCACGTATGTTTTCGCCATGGCTGATGCAGAACTCGTGCGTGGTTGCATCCTTGCACAAGTCTAGTTGTCACTTGCTGGTCTAGCACAGTAACATCTGGTATCAGAGCAAGCTACGTGGAAGACGGGCGGCGGATCGACTTGCCGCCCACGTATTCTGGGCCAAACCCGTGACTGCCACTCTTGGCGTTGCATGCCCACCCCGCCGTCACGAACTACCAGCACAGCAGCAGCTAACTGCTATAGCATCAGTAGCAGCGGGTGACGGCAATCTGCCGTTAGGGCTCTTTGGTCTTCCCCTCCCCCTGCTGGTTGGGCTCCACTCTATTCCTGGGTTGGGTGGGGTCGGAACAGGTACCTACAGGTGTTCCCACGGCCTTCCCATTTTTCCCACGCCCACTGGGACGGGGGAAACGCTGCCGGAATTTTTTGGGCAGCGTGAGGGATCCGTCAACGTCTCCTAGCAGCATTTGCAGCAACTGCAACGTGAACAACGGCTCAGCTTTCGCAGCTCAGCAGCAGCAGCCCCGCAGCATCTCAGCAGCAGTGGCTCTAGCTCAGCAGCTCCGCAGCAACAGCCCAGCAGCAGCTCAGCAGCAGCATCTTAGCAGCAGCACAGCATCAGCTCAGCAGCAGCTCAGTAGCATCACAGCAGCAGCTCTAGCACAGCCGGTCACTGGCAGCAGCTCAGCAGCAGCTCAGCAAACAGCTCAGCAGAAGCTCAGCAGCAGCTCAACGGCAGTAGCAGTAGCAGCAATGGCAACACTGCAGCAGCAGAATGGCAGCAACAGCAGCAGCAGCACTGCAGTAGCAGCACGCCAGCAGCAGCAGCAGCAATAGCCGCAGCAGCAACAACATCAGCAGCACTGCAGCACCGGCACCTGCACCACCGCAGCCGCACAAGCAATGTGACGGCAGTAGCAAGCAACGTGACGTCAAGCTGCGCGCCCAGCCTCTCTTGGCGCACGACCAGCAGCCTTGTAGCAGTCTCCGCACCACCGTCTGGTGGTGGACGCTGTCACGCTAGCGCACTGGGAGGATCTCGGTGGCGACTCAGGGGAGAGCTCGGCACGGCAACGCCACATCCACCGCGATGCCGCCTCCGTCGAGGCAACCTTACCATCACAGCCAGTGCGGCCCTCCATACCGGTAAGCTCACCTCTTTCCTGTTCTCCTGGGGGGATGGAGCATCCGCACATTAGCGCTGGGGTGGACGCCGCAGCTGCTCGCGTGTCCTCTGTCATAGGTCACGACGTTATTGCCGTGGCCACCAGGATTACGCGCACGGCCTTTGCGGTAGTCGATGCTGCAGCAGCAACCACCGCCACACTTGCTGCCGCTACCCGAGCCTCTCGCGTCTCCGTCTCAACCTCGGCAGGACGCGCTGTTGAGTCATACACCAAAGCTGTCGTTGTAGCCGGTCCGGTCGCTGCAGCAGCTGCAGATATCTTCACTCAGGTTGCTGTAGCCGCCTCTGCTGTTGCTTCTGCTACTGCCTCGGCTGCGTCTGCCGTGTCTGCGGCCGCTTCCTCCATTCGTACCTCCACCTCCGGTGCTGTTGCTGCTGCCTCATCTGCTCCTTCGACCATCACCAGCATCACCACAGCGGCCATCTCCATCGTTGCAGCCTTCACCACTCTTGGAGCCGTCCTCATCACCGGAGCGCTTGCTCTGGTGATCCCCTTTACATCCATTGTCTCCGTTATCTCAGCTGCAACCGCTCCTGCTATTCCACTGCTCCTTGCCTTGTTGCGTGCACCTCCACATCCTTCTGCTTCTGCTTTGTGAGGGTCCTCAGCTGCTGCTCTGTCTCCTTGCCTCCTTTCCTCTCTTGCGGGATGTTCTTGCTTGTCTGATTGGGGTCGGGCTGTCCTGCAGCACACATCCCTCGTGCCTTGGGCACGTCCAGTATTCCCACGCCCACTGGGGCAGGGGAAACTCTGCCGAAATCTGTCCAGCAGGACCTCGTCGTCGTCACCATGCCGAGTGACGATGAATCAGTCATAGCTGACCTGCAGCGCCAGCTGCGCCTCGCTCTCAAGGCGCAGCGCGAGGCTGAGGACCGCCTCAAGCTCGCCGATGACAATCGTGCCGCCTTTGCTGATGAGGTTGCATCCATTGTGCTTAAGCGCCTCCCTGCTTCTGCTGCCAGCGCTAGCACCACTGCGGCTACTTCCTCCACACCCGTTGCTTCTAGCACCGCTGCCGGAAACACTGCTGTCACGCCTTCCGTTGCCAATCACACTCCTGTCACGCGCCAGCATGATTTTTTCTCGCAGC
The DNA here is from genome assembly GCA_023375785.1 of Penium margaritaceum. Classification (NCBI taxonomy): domain Eukaryota; kingdom Viridiplantae; phylum Streptophyta; class Zygnematophyceae; order Desmidiales; family Peniaceae; genus Penium; species Penium margaritaceum. The sequence goes on along the minus strand of SZWC01006056.1, from coordinate 21,060 downwards.
CGCCTGTCCTGTCCGCCGGACTCGTCTTCTCCTCCTGGGAAACCCGCTTCAGCGCCTGGGCCCAGGGGAGCGTCTGTGGGAATACTATTTCCCAGCTGTCGCACCTTTTACGCCTGTCGCTGCTGAGTCTGCCCGCGTTGTCCGTGCCCTCATTGCTGCTACGCCAGAGACGCTTGTCGACGAGGTCGGTACCTACAACGCCGATCCCGTCGTGCAGCGCCTAGCTGATCCTGTCGGTGCCTACACCATGCTTCGCCGTCGCACCACAATCACTAGTCAGGCAGCCCAGAGTGCCCTCATTGTGCAGTTCAACACGCTCATAATGTGTGTTGACGAGTCGGCTGACGCCTACTGGGCACGCGGGCTCAAGCTCCTTCGTGAGCTCGACAAAGCCGCGCCAGGCCAGCTAGCTGCTGTCCACACCATGGTCAACGGGTTGATTCCCGAGCTGTCAGACCTCCTCCGCGACGTCAAATCTGATGAGCTGCTGCGTCTCGCTTCTCAGCCCGTTCCTCCTGATTCCCCACCGGGCATTGGCGCTCTCTGGGACTTCGTTGCTTATCGGCTCGCTGCTTGGTGGACCAGCCTTCAGAACAAACGCCTGCACCGCGCTGCAGTCGCCGGCGTTGCTACCGCCACCACCGCTTCCTCCTCTGCTTCTTCATCGGCTGCCGCCGCCTCCTCCACATCCTCGTCTTCCTCGGCAGCTACGGCTACCGCTCTCGCCTCCCAGGGGCGCGGGCGTGGCCGTGGTCACGGAAGGGGCAAGGGTAAGGGCAAGGACACTGCACCATCCCGTGTCCCTGGTGAGGTTGTGTGCTGGAACTGTGGTTCCTCTGCGCATTCTGCTCGTGCGTGCCCTGCGCCTCCTGACGATCTGCGCCTGGCCCGCTCTATGCGTGCGCACTGGGGTCGCATCGGCGGCTCTCTGTCTTCTTCCGCCACCAACTCCAGCTCCACCTCCGTCTCTCGACCTGTCAGTTCCACCTCGGCGCAGATCTACTCCACCACTGGCGTTTCCACAGCTCCACCCCCCATCCCATACCCGTGGGGTTGGCCATCGCCCTACGGAGCACCCGTGTACGCCGGGTAATCATAATCATAACTCTATTCGCGAATATACATCCTAGCTTTGAAAGGAGTAGTTTTTCTCTATGACGACGCAACATGGTGAGACCCGTGTGACAAACGGGCATATCGGCAGAGTCAACCTCATTCGTAACCATTTGTGACTGAAACACCGAGAGCTCCTCCCTTTCGACGCGGCATACTCCACCGATTTCTACATCTATGATCTCTGACTCGCTAACCTTGTCTGTTGCGATCTCTCGTAAACTGTAGCTTTGTGTGGCCTGACACTTTTCATGGTAATGTGTGCTTGAGAGTCTCCTATGTCTTTTTCATTTTCCCTCTTGTTTTCCCTCTACCTACTGGTATCAGAGCGAGGACATGAAAAAACATAGAAGAGCTAATCCTCGATATAGAACTCTCACCACCACCGTTGCCATCGCCAACACCTCTGCTGCTACAACACACCAGCAAGTGCGGCCTCAAAACAACACTCCTTACACTCGCACCCTAGGAACTGGCAAAGAGTCTCTTCTCTCTCCACTTCCACGATAGAATCCACCCTCTCCTCACCATCGTCACCATCACCACCGTTGCAGTCACTGCACATCTACATGTGCAGCCTCGTAGCATCTCTCTTGGGCTTCTCTCATTGTGGAGAGGATGAGAGACCCTTCTCTCTCCACATGCATGGTAGTCTCCAGACCCCTGCCATACTCTACCTCCACCTTCTAACTGCATGGCTTTCTCCCCCCGCTCACCTTCAAGTACCGGCATCACCATCCTAGGCTTTGCCGGTCCCGACCTGAGCCACGTGAGCCGGGCAACAATAGGACCACCCACACCTACAGTTGCGGCAATCACAACGGCAGCAGTTGTGTCTTTAGCTATGTTGGCCGCAGGAATAAATAGGTGCTTCGGACGCCCCTGCCATCACCACCACGACTGCAGTTGGAAATGAAATAACCGTAGAGACCATGCAGCAGCTGTGCCTATCGCAGCTCCTTCCCTTTCACCAATAGTAACCGACAAATGCACCGGCCGGCCGGTGTCCTTTTCGTCCACGGCACGCACGGGGCCAGCGCGACGGTGTTGGCACCACAAGTCACGCTGGCATCCCGCAAGGCTGTAGGGACGGCTCCATTCGGCTCCTACTACAAGGGCCGGTCGGCACACCGTCACACACGCTCATGGCAGGGTGGGGGCAGTGACAACACACTCGGGTCTTGCCCAGCCCATCCTAAAGGGACGTCATATCAACGCTTGGTAAGCACCTTCTCCCCCTCTCTCACGAGATACACGTGTAACCGAACGCCTCCACCGTTGAAGACCTTCCTATTGCTCAATTTTACACTGCATTGGTTGAGGACACCACTGCTCTTGTCGCTGCACTCACGCACACAACCGTTGCTATCATAGACGCAACAAAAACGACCGCAGCCACATTCACAGCAACAGCTAGGGCTTCATGTGCCCCTACCTCAACGTTAGCTCGGCGAGCCACTGAGCTCTACACTGAGGCTGTAGTGGTCATTGTCCCTATTGTTGCGGCAGTTGCAGACATCAGCACACAGGTTTCGGCAACGGCATCCACAGTCGCCTCAACGACTGTGTCAGCGGCATCCGCCATAGTAGCTACTACAACAGCAGTCCGTACCTCTAAATCTCTAGCTAAGACATCTCCATTGTGAGCTCCATCGGTCGTTTCCAGCATCGTCATTGCTTTTATATACAACATAGTTGTCTGCACCACACTTAGCATTGCGTTCACTACATGCGCACTAGGCCTGATAATTCTTGCTACGTCTACAGTCTACATCTTGGGTGCAACCTCTATAGCCGCAGTCCCTCCTCTTTTGGCTTTTTTTAACAGTCATTTACCTCCTCAAGCATCTTGAGCTGTCTGTCTCACTTGCTTGAACTGATGGCCCATGTTTGTTCTCTCCTTATGATTGCTTGTCGTGTCTGAATTGGAGAGGGTTGTCGTGCAAAACCTTTACTATGTGCCTCTGGATCTCCCATTTTGCCCATGCCCAATGGGGCTGGGGAAACTCTACGAAACATTTCCGGACAGAGCCCCTCAGTCGTCACCATTCTTGGTGACGATGAATAAGTCATTGCAGACTTGCAACATCAACTGAACCTCGCTTGCGAGGCTCAAAAAGAGGCGGATGACCGGCTCAAGCTTGCTAATGATAATTGTGTTGTATTTACTAATGAATTTACCGCCATTGTGCTCAAGCATCTTCCTACAGCCTCTGTCATGTCATCTGGCGTTCTTGCTGGCACCAATGCTGGGGAATTATCCACACCGTCTACTACTAGCACCGCTGCCGCTGAGCCTATTGATGTCACGTCTATAGCCACTCCCGCTGCTGTTACGCGTCAACATGAATATCTCTTCCAACCTCCTATCCTCACTACTGGTCTTGCCTTCTCCTCCTGGGAGATTCGCTTTAGTGCCTGAGCTCAGGAGGAATGCTTGTGGTAAAACCAATTTCCTAGTAATTCCCCCCTTCATGCATGTCACTGACGAGTCCGCTCGCACCATCCGTGCTCTCATCGTCGCTGTAAAAGATACCCTTGTCAATGATGTTGGCATTTATAATGTAGACCATGCTGTCCAGCGACCTGCTGATCACATTGGCGCATATACCATGCTACGTCGCTGCACTACAATTACTGGCCTAGCTGTCCAAAGTGCGTCCACCCCGCATTTCAACACGCTCCTTATGCATGCGGATGAATCAATTAATGCGTCCTAGATGCGTGGGCTCAAGCCGCTTCGTGAGATCGGCGATGCCGCACTAGGCCAACTGTTTGCTGTGCTCACCATGGTCAAAGAGTTAATCCCCAAGCTGTCTGACCTCCTTCGTGACATCAAGACATACGAACTACAACAGCTTGCCTCTGAACATGTCACTCCCAGGTCCCCTCCTCGTGTGGATTCTCTTTGGGACTTCACCGCTGAGCGACTTGCCGTTTCGTGGATCAGCCTCCAGAATAAGCACCTACACTGATTGGTTGTCGTAAATTTTGCCGCCACCTACCATTGTATCCTCTTCCCTTTCCTCCAAAACCTCCACCTCTTTTTCTTTCTCTTCCTCTTCTACCTCCACTGCCACTACCCTTGCATCTCAGAGCCATGGACGTGGTCGGGGCAAGGACAAGGGCAAGGGGAAACCCACTACGTCTTCCAAGCCTCGTTTCCTCCACAAAGTGGTGTGCTAGATATGCGGCTCGTCCGAGCACTCCGCTCGGAAGTACCCTGAACCACTTGATGACCTGTGCCTCGCCTGCGCCATGGGTGCCCATTCGGCGCGCTCCGACCGCTTTTCCTCTATGGCCAGCTGTAGCTCCAGCTCCACCGTCCCTCCTCGGTCTGCCAGTTCCTCCTCGGTACAGGTCTATTATTTGTTAGCATTCTCTCAGTGCTCCCGCCCGTCCGGTTCCCGTGGGGTTGGCCGCCACCTTAAAGAGTCCCTGTCTACGTAGCACTGCCTTTTTCAGCCTACCTTGCTTTTCCGTGGCATCCTCCTCCCTCGGCGTCCTCCGCACCATCCCGTACGCCTTCCATCAGTGGCGAGAGCCAGCTGGAGCAGTCTCTGGTGCAAGTTCTCCACCTTTGTGATGAGGGAGGTGAGAGAGTGATTGCGTTGGCTAGAGGTCTCCCCTGTCATAATGACACAATCCTTCTTCACGACCCTCCAAGTCATGTCCTTGGGTCCCTGTTTGTATCTATTCTGTGGGTTGAGCACTGCAGTCTGTTATCCTTCCGTATTGGCTTGTAGTCTGTGACTCGTATTCTCCACCTGTTGGCAAGATTGCTACATGTAGTATCCTTCCTGATGTTCATATCTGCAGTGGCTTTCAGGTCCTTGACTTAGGCGCCACACACCACATGCTCATGCCTCCTTTGTCTCATTGGGTCCCACCGGTTTTGTTTGCATTGTCCGTATTGGATCCGGCCAGTTACTCCCGGTCCAGGGCGTTGGTGTTGTTCATTTTTTTGGCCACAATGGTGCACTGTTATTGCCTGATGTTGTGTACGTGTCCTCCTTGAAGCTCAACTTGCTATCGGTGACCTCTCTAAACAATCAGGGTATGGATTTCTCATCCAATAAAGGTGTTGGTACTGTCCGTCTTTGTCCCTCCGGGCGTGTTGTCTTGCAAGGTGTCAAGTTGGAAAAACTTTACTGTGTTCCTCTACGTGCCCCTTCCGCACCCACTATTGGCACCTCGCTTGTCCACGTTGCTCCATCTCTCTCTCTCCTGACCATGTCCAGCTCTTTCATCACCAACCTGGTCATGTTCACACTGATGCTATCACCCGTACCTTGTGATGATGCCTAGCTTGCTTCTTCCATGCGTACTCACTTGGCTCACACATGCAACCACAGTTGCTGTAATCGTGGCATCTCCTTTGCCGTCTTCCTCCTCTGCCTCAGCTCTCAGCACCACCCTTGTGCCCCTCCAGCCACCTGTATCGTAGCCTAGCCCTTAAGGATGGGTGCCTCCTCCCTCGGGACTGCCCTGCTGTGGAACTCCGTCCATTCACTACACCCAGCCCTTTTTGTCTAGGGACAATGGCCACTTCTCTGACGTCCGCTCCTACGACCACTCTGCTGACCGCCGTAATGAGGAACATGCCCTTGAGCAAAATCTCCCTGAACTTCTCCAGCTTTGCTCTCAGGGAGGTGAGAGTGTGAGTGGCGAGTCTTGTACATTTGTCTATGAGCCGGATGGAGCCCTTCAGAACGTGTCGTCGGGGTGTGTTCAGAGGATCTTGCCTGATGACCGCTCATGGATTGAGGACTGGCAGTCACACGTTTCCTTCTCTTCTTGGTTACTCGCCACATGTACAACCCCCTGGGACTGTTGTCGTCTGCCTTGTTCTCCCCTCCACTCGTGCCTCCTCTGGCTTCTGGATCATTGAGAATGGGACCACCCATCACATGACCTCATATCGTTCGTCCTTCATCTCCCTCGGCCCTGATGGCTCCAATCCAATGTTCACACCGATGCTATCACCAGAACAGTTCTGGCCAATTACTTCCTATCCAAGGTGTTAGTATTGTTTTCTTTGTTGGTCCTGGCGAGGACCTCTTTCTTCCTCATGTACTGTATGTGCCTGACCTCAAGGTTAGCCAACTCTCTGTCACCACCCTTAACGACCATGGCATGGATTGCACGTCCAACTGCGACATTGACATGATTTCCCTTTGTCCTTTTGGCTGTGTTGTGCTTCATGGTGTACAATTTGATCACCTGTTTTATGTACTTCCATCGCTCTCCTCGTCTTCCGCTGCCTTCGCTCGTGTTCATTTTGTCCCAACCTTGTCGCCTGAGCATGCCGACCTCTGCATTGTCGTCTTTGTCACATTTACACTGCTGACATACAACGTCTCTTGCACTTCCAACCTGTTTTCGGGCTTGACTCCACCACGTTTTCGCCTCCGTGCTCCACTACTTGTCTTGACTGTGCACACGACAAGATGCACAACTCTATGTTTACAACAGCCGATTCCACCACGTCGCATCCCCTTGACTTAGTTCATGCTGACGTCATGGACCCCTTGCCTCGTGACTTCCTTGGAGGCCTTGGTCACTATGTCCTTTTCTTGACTTATGACTTCTCTTGTTACCGGTGGATATTTGTCCTTCGCCATAAAAGTGACATGACTGAGGTTATTCTAACCTGACATCCCCAACCTGAGCGTGCTTGTCTAATTCTCTTGCGTGTCTTCCAGAGTGACAGAGGTGGTGATTTCTTTGGCCCTACTTCTCATTTTCTTGAATCTCGTGGCATCCGCCTTGAGTGCACTACTCCATACACGCCCCAACAAAATGGCGTTTCTGAGCACTGGAACCGCACGCTGGCTCATGGTGTTCGCTCCTTTCTCTCCTCCTCTAGTTAGTCTCCCCTCTTTGCTTTTGAAGCCATATATTACATGACCAGGGTATAGAACCGATTCCCTCACAGTCCTCTGCCTCACCACATCACCCCCTTTGAGCGCTGGACAGCCCCCCATGTCGACCTTCCCCTTGCTCGTGTTTGGGGATCCACTGCCTCTGTCTGGCTCCCTGTGGACCACCGGGATGGCAAGCTCTTCCCTTGTGGCCGCCTTTGTGTATTTCTCAGTATCTCCCCTTTCTCCAAAGCATGGCGTTTCTGGGATCCGGCGCACTGTCATGTGATCAATTCTCGCAATGCTCTCTTCTTTGAGCATTTGTTTGAAAGTGAACTTTCTCGTCTCTCTTCGGGTTCATTCCCTTTGTACTTTTCGGGTGGGGGAGGCACTTCTCCCTCTCGATCCGCCGTTCGCCCCTCAGTGCATCCGCCGTTCAACCCCAACTCTGTGTTACCTACTGCTACTGCACTATCTGCCCCCTTTGTGTCGCCTGCTGCCTCTGAGCCATCTTCCTCCTTCGTGGCGCCTATTGTTTCTAATTCATGTACCTCATTGATGCTTCCTACTGACTCTGAGCCATCTGCCTCCTTTGCATCGCCTCATATTGTTGAGCCATCTGCTCCCTTTGTCCCACATGTTGTTGCTGAGCCGTCTGCTCCCTTTGTTTCGCCTACTTCTGCTTATCCATCTCCTCCCTTTACGCCTGCTACTGCATTTGGTCCGTCTATTGCCATTAGGTCACCCTCCTCTTCAGTGGCCCCCGTTTCTCCCTACAATCGGGGTGGTCGCCTCTGTGCACTACCCGCTCACTCTTGTCTTGTCATCTAGGGTGACCCTAGTCTCCATGCCCTTGGCCTAGTGACCACATCCTCACCCGTCGTTGTGTCGGTTGTGCATCGTAGTACTTCCCGTGACTATTCTCTTATTAAGTAGGAATTTTGCTTAGCCCTTGATTCGTTTGTTGCTGGGTATGTTACCTCGTGCTTTGAAACTACTAGTTTGTCCACTCTTCCACCTAAGCCCCTGACATTGCAGGGTGGTCGCATTGTGTCTGACTCCACTCTTTGGGAGCAGACCATGCAAGTGGAACTTGACGCCCTATCTCAGCATGGTTTCTACAAGTCGGTTCATCTCCCTCCAGGATGCAAAGTAGTGGCTGTTAAGTGGGTGTACCAGGAAAAGCTGAATCCCGACAACATTGTTGAATGATACAAAGCACGAATCATAGCGAAGGGATTCTCTCAAGTCCTAGGGTTGACTTTAATAAGACTTTTGCCCTAGTTGGTCGCTACACCACTGCTAGGACACTGCTCAGCCTGGTGTCCCAGCATGATCGGGAACTTGAATAGATGGATGTAGATAATGCCTTCCTTCATGGCAAACTTGATGAGGAGATCTACATGGTGCAGCCACCTACCTTCACAGATGGAACAAATTGGATATGGCGTCTGTGCAAGGTCCTATCTGGACTTAAGCTATCCCCGCACTGTTGGAACCATGAGAATATAGTGACCTTGGAAAAAGGGGGCTTCAGGAGGAGCACTATAGATCCTGTCTTGTTCCGTATTGCTCCCTCAGGACCACTTGTCGCCATACTTGTCTACATAGATAACCTTCTAATTGCCTATCCCAACATGACAGCTGTCCAGTCAGCAAAGGCTTGCAGTCTGCATACAAGATAGAGGAGCTTTTTCTAGGCATAGAGCTAGGGTACAACCGATTGTTTTGTACCTTAAATGTCCATCAGGCGTGTATGTTCGTAGCCTGGAGGAGCAGTTTGGACCGCTTCTCTCGGCTGTCCTCTCAACCTCTACACCCATGACTCCAGCGGGTCAGTCACTGCTGAAGTCCGCAGAGCTATCAAACCAGGAGGAGACTATTGATGTGACTGACTAACTCAGATTCATAGGCTCCTTGATGTACCTTGCCACCACTACTCGTGGTGATGTTGCCTTTGCTGTAAACTTTCTTTCTCAGTTCTCCTAGTGTCCCATGGAGTGCCACCTTGAGGATGCATTACGTGGGATGCACTATGCACTCTCCACAACACGAGTTGTACTATACATTTGCACACAACCCTCAATGTATGTTGATGGATTCACTGTTAGCAACCGGGCACATGACATTGACTCATGAAGTCGAACAGGATATATCTTTTTGATTGCCATTTCTTGGAAAAGCGAAAAACAATGATATATTGCCAACAGCATAGCTAAGGCTGGGTACGTGGCCATAAGCGCAAGTACGTGTGAAGCTGTCTGACTCTGTCGTCTCCTACAGCAAGTGCATGTCTGCAATCGTTGCGTCACTCCACGTTATGGAAATCAAAGCACAAAAGCCATTGCAGAAAACAACAGCATGCATCATTCATGTACTAAGCATATCAATGCGATGCATCAGTTTGCTCGTAAGTGCATTGTTGTTGCCATTATCCAAATGGCTTGGATGGATACACGATCACAGTAGGCTGACCTTCTCACCAAGGCTCTCAACATAAATGAATTCAAGTGTGCCATTCATGCCATTAGCCTTACCTGTGTCCATGACCGAGGCTGAGATACTTGTTGTCTACCTGTCCACTTGTCACCTTCATACTTATGAACCGCCATGTACGTCATTCTACCATTGCTTGTGGGGTGTTCGTCTACGGGTCATGGGAGAGTGGTGGATTTGTGTTCTATTCGTTGGCCACTTACATCTCTATTCCCTCTTGTCTCACTATCCATGGTACACACTTGTACAGATTGAGTGACAATGACTTTCCTTGGGGATCCATCGTCTAAGAGTGCCTTCGTTGGTGACGCCAGCCTCTTCATGCAACTGTCAAGCTACCAAAGAGTGCCCTTTGGCACGACCATGGCTCCCGTTTGACTATCTTGCTATGATGTGGTAGATGCTAGGCCTCGTACATTCTCACCGTCGATGCTTGCACCATGGTTGTTTGACTCTTGATGTTTTGGGGGAGCTACATGTTATCCCGGGTGCTGATCCTTGGGGACCGCCGTGTCGTTTTCTGGTCGTACACTGGTGAGAAGCCACCCTCGGGTGATTTTGAGAGGTCGGGCTCGACCCCCGGGTGGCAATGTACGCATACTCGAGTGGTTGCTCGATGTGGGTGTGCACTCACAGGCGACTTAGACTCTCGCTCCCCCACCATTTCCTTGTCTTGGTTGTGACATCTAACTTTAAGGCAAACCCCACCACATCCATGGCGTGGGACACTCTCTTGCTCACTATCGCTATTTACACTCCTCCATGAGCAAATCAAGCTAGTAACTACACCATTTGCCTCATTCTCATTCCAAACATTGGATAAATGTGTTAGAACCATCAACGATTGTCATTGAAGTACGCTTGCAGCTTGATTCAAATTATCCATTTGTCCAAAATCCTCAAATTGCTCTTTCTCTAGCACCTCATCCCTGAGACCCACCTACATTTTACTCGGCATACCCTACTGATCTTGATATTCGATTTTTTTAAATCCATAATTTAGGGAATCTATATTTTCGAGCACCGGTTTTTTGAAAAATGTTATTTAGGTAGCACCTTCGGATTCGTTCAACGAAAAAAGGCAATCCTTATATTCGACGAGGATCGGTCTCCAACACCGTGAAGTCGCGGATTTCGCGTCAGTCCTGTCAGTCTGACGTGGCTGGCCACGTCAGACTGACAGGACCGACGCGAAATCTTGGTTTTCGCGGCATGCAGCAATGACAAGCGCGGCCGTTCATCGGAGATGAGCGGCTGCTCGGTGTTTGTTTCCCACAACATTCCGGGTTTCGACAAATTTCTTGAGCCCAAGCCCAATATTTAATAAATTAGGGTGTACTTTGAAAATTCGGTGAAAAAAAATTCGGCGAGCAAAATGGACCCAAAAATTATTTATAATCGAATATCAAGATCAGTGGGGTAACACTTGATATCAGAGCGCAATAGCACTAGAGGGACAACCGTTGTATTATCTACCTCACGACAACCTCGTAAGAGTCCTCCACACATCTCCACTGTTCATAACATCACACAATTTGTAAAGACAATAGTAAGCAGAGCGAGTGCAACAGGCAACGAGCAACAATCCCTTGGCAAGTACTCAAACGATTGAGTAGTAGCAAGCAGATGCCGACATGCTCTAGGAAAACCAAATAGCAGTAGCAACCTTAGCGGTGAATGGCACAGCACCGAAGAACCCAACGGGCAACCGGGTGACGGACCCCTTGGGCTCGGTGGAACCTTCGCCTCCATCGCTACCCGTCGGGACAACACATGGCACGATATGAGGTACTGGCCGACAAGCCCGAATGAATGAAGACTTGTACCAAAAGCAGTCGGGACTCGAGAGCCTCAACACCCATCTACTCCAACAGCTCAAACTGGCAATGGAGGAGCTTCAAATCTCGCGAGAGTATAAAGCAATACTCACCAAGAAAAGTTTACAGCTTTTGAGTGAATCCCAGATTCACCCAGCACTTGCCTTGGAGTTTGATCCCTCAAAATCCAAGGAACAGACAGTCAGGATGTGGTTGACGAGTTCGGATGTTTACTTCACCACAGCTGGGATCAACAACAACAAGAAGAAAATTGACATTACGGCCTCGCTTTTGTGTGGCATGGCTTTGAGTTTGTGGTCTGATCTGAAGGCCATCCAACGGCAGCAGGAGACCGGCGTAGTTGGATCAATGGTTCATGCAACCACTCTCACATCGTGGACCACAGGCATACTACCTCTCCAGCAGATTAATCCGACGTGACAGGACTCTCTCACGCCATCGGAAACATGGAATGACTTTGCACAACATACACTCGCTTGCATTGGGAAGTTGAACATGAAGTTTGACAAACGGTATAGCTCCAACGTCCGCGTTAGCAGTCCTGCGTGGTGGGTTACACTCACCGTTTTTGCAAAATAATCACCGCCATGGACCTCATCCTCAACAAAGTGTGTTTCTACTACAACGGCCTTAAGAGAGATATTTGGTGAGAAATTGCCATCTTCAGCATCAAGGATGAGCTTCTGCAAATGATTGCAACAGCCGACCGCATCGACAACGCCAACTACAATGCTCGGATGCTAAACGCCAATGCATCGCAACCCCAGGGCCACAATTCTTATCTCGACAGAGGGAAGATGCAGTTAACAAAAACCTCATCTCTGATGGAGATTGACAACATTGATCAACGTGATCAATGACTCTGTTGGAATTATGGGAATTTGGGTCATATTTTGTGCGTCTACTGAAAGAAACAACAAAGAACCAAATAAGGGAGGAAGTTGCAGAAAACAACCGAGGAGTTGGGTAATGGAAAAGGGCAAAAGTAGAAAACGATGCTTTTATCTTGTTGAATTTTTATGTGCTTACCGATCTTCCATCGGAGTGGCTCACATTACAGCAGACGAGGGTTCCTGGGATTGCAAACTTCAACAAGGGGTACGAGGACGACCAACTGGTGTTTTTGTTTCAATGACAACCAAGGGGTTGTAAAAGTTACTTCTCACAGCTTTGTAATTAACAACATGGTCCAGAAGTTGGGTTTGCAGATCAAACCACGGGTGTTTTAAGGAAAGACCATCGACCAATGACTCCAGATACACCGACTTCGTGAACCCCTCCGACTGAAACTCAGAGATCTGCATGATGATACAGTCCGGAGGACTAGATCAATAAGCTACCACAAAATCATCACCGGACAAGATTTCCAATATCGATACAATCTGTAGGTAGACTAGAGAAGCAGAGTGGTTGAAGTCATCTTTAATGGAACAAAGCAACATCTATCTTTACTTGAGTGATCCACGAGGGAACGAGGGTTACGGGAAGCAGCAGAGGTGGAAGCAACAGGAAAAGTTACGGCCACCACAAAATTCCAACCAACATCTCAAGATGTGGCCAAGCGGTACCTTAAATACGAATCTCAAATATGGCTAATCCACATGGAAGTAGTTGAAGCGAAAGAAACCACGGTTGCCAAGACGACGACAATGACCTCAATGACTGTGAAGTTTGCAAACGTACCGAGGGATTTTGCAACACTCATCAAGGAGTTCGAAAGGGGTTTTTTTTTTTTACGAACTGTCCAAAACACTACCTCCACTTCGAACCATTGATCATCACATAGACCTAAAGTTGGGCAGTAGACCGACAGTAAAGGAGACCTATCAGATGAGCAATCACGAACCAAACAAACTCAGGAAGCATCTGGACAAGATGCTCGCTCTGGAGTTAATCTGACCATCCATGTTAGCCTACGTGGCACCTGTACCCTTTACAAACAAAAACCGGAGAAGGGCAGATGTGCACGGACTATCAAGCGTTGAACAACAGCACCATCAAGAACCGCTACCCTCTTTTGTGAGCAAATGTACTTTTTGACCAGTTACTGTGTGTAGCAGATTGGACGGAATCCTTGGACGACTAGGCGAAAACCGTGGTGCTTGAGGGTCTCCGACCCTCAAGCCATCCCGTCCAACCGCCTACAGTCCCAAGTGACCCTGCTCAGGCCACGTGGCTCCTTCGACCGGTTGCCGTGGCACTGCCATGCTACACTCTCCTCCACTAGGAGTGAGAGCCGCCTCGACATCTCTCGCAATGCCAACCTAGGATTTGAGCCTTGGAGCTCTGATACCAACGTAGCAGATTCGACAGAATCCTTGGTCGACTAAGCCAAAACCACGGTGCTTGACGGTCTCCGACCCTCAAGCCATCCAATCCAACTACCCATAGTCCCAGGTAACCCCGCTCGAGCTACTTGGCTCCTTCGACCGGTCGGCGTGGCACTGCCACGCTACACTTGGGGCCAAAATTTCAACAAAATCAACCTAAGCAGCGGCTATCATCGGATTTGCGTACCTGACAAGAACTTTGAGAATACGAAATTCGACACCAGATGTGAGAACTTCAAGTTCACGGTCATGCCATTCGGACTCATAAACACCCTCGTGATACTTATGGTTTCGATGAACAACATCTTTAGCACGTACCTTGACAAATTCATCGTCGTGTATCTTGACAACCTTGTCATCATGTATAATTATGACCTTTCTTGTCATGTCATGCATTATTGTGTCATGTCGCATCCTGTTGTTTCGTGTTGTGACATGTCGTGCCATGCTCTGCCGTGTTGTGGCATGCCGTGTGGAGTTGCCATATCATGTTGTGTCATGTTGTACCATGTAATGCCATCTCTATGTCTCATGTTTCATAATGCTATGCCATGCAATGTTGGGTGGGGTGGAGTGTGGTCAATGAGGCGTGGCGGGGTGGGGCGAAGTGAGGTGGTGTGGGATGGGGTCGGTCGGAGAATGATGTTTTTTGGTGCAACCTGATGGATGTGCTATTATGTAAAGCAAAATATCCAATGGGAGCCTACGTGGTGCATTTGACCACCATAGGATGGTGTAGTAATGTGAGGTCAAGCACGCATGACTTTGTGTCATGTCAAACACAAAGGAATTCAAACTTGTTAACTGGTTGCCAAGCTATGTTTCCAGACTCACTTACAACAGTAGTTGGTGTGCTTCACTCTATCATTTGAAGGCTCCACCATGTCATGGCACGGATTTTTACAGAACACCTAGCCGATGGATCAAGCTTTTGGGCCACATCATCGGCGGCGGAAATATCACTGTGGACCAAAAAAAGTGGAGACGATGGCTGATTGGCTGAAGCCTACAAATATTCAAGACATTCAGGTATTTTTGGGCTTCTAAAACTACTACGTCAATTCGTAAGAGACTACGCTTGAGTGTCAGTACCTCTCTATGATCTGATGTGGAAAACCATCGAGTGGAATTTGGGAGACAGCGAACAAGAAGCATTAAACTCTTTGAGAAACGCCATGACCTCGGTGCCAAACTTATGATTGGCACATCCAAAAGTGGACTACATCATGGCCACCGATGTATCCAATCAAGCCATTGGATTCGTTCTCCTCCAAGTCAATGGCGGTGGAGAACAACCGGTCACGTACATGTTGCAAAAACTACGCGAGCCAGAACTCAACTATGCAGTGTACAAGAAAGAAATACTCGCAGCCGTGCATGCGTTCAAGACATGGCAGTGTTACTTGGAATTCCAGCAATGCATCATTTGCACCGACCACCATGCGCAAAATACCTCAAGACTCAGCCGAATCTAAGCCATCGACAAACTCAATGGAGTTCCTCGAGTCCAACTTCGACAACAAAATCAAATACAGACTTGGAAAAACTAATCTAGCGGATGCTCTAAGTAAACAACCAGATGTAATGGTCAAGGTCAGCTCGTTGCCCTCCAATCAAGACCCATGCCTTGTGAGGCTATTCATGAATGGTTACGAGGAATTTGGTGGGTAAGACAAGACCAAGTTTTGGTTCGACAACGTCTACTAGTAATGACGATTCATTTTCCAAGTCGTCGTTCTATCAAATGAGGAGTTGCATTGAATGTTGTTGGAGGAATGCCACGATATTGGTCCAAGTTGACACTTTTGCAAGGACAAGACGCACAAGAAATTGGCGACATACTACTGGTGAGACAAGGTACAGACTGACGTGGCGGCTTTCTACAAATAATGAGAAACCTGTTAGAGACAAAAATATTATTGCACGCGACATTCCGATCTAATCCAACCACTACCCGTTCCAATAGAACCATGGACCAACATCAGCATGGATTTTGTAAAGGGACTGTCCACTACTCCCGAGGGGTATGAGGCCATCCTTGTCGTGGTGGACAGATTTTCAAGAATGGTTTACTTCATTCCGAAAACGACCACCATCACTACAGAAGGAACGACACAGATGCTTTTAAACCAGATCGTGTACCTGCACAGGTGTGCCGCGTACTATCATCATCGACAGAGATGGCCCCTTCACTAGTCATTTTTGGCACAAAATGATGACGTATTATGGCAGTCACACCCAGTTACCGACGGTGTTCCATCCGTAGACCGGTGGGCAAACTGAGAAGACCAATCACACGCTCAAAAAAATCCTTCGCGCTATATGTGAGCCCCAAGGTACCGATTGGGTCGCTAAATTGCCGACCACTGAACTCCCATAGAACTCCGCCACTTCCATTACAACGAGTGAAATTCCTTTCAAAGTAGTGTATGGAAAACATTCTGCTACATCAGTTGGATTACATATTCAGAGCAACATGTTCACGGTCGACATCCGTTGCAAGAACCTGGCAAGAATCTGGAAGGAAGCACGGCAAACTCTTGTGAAGACACAAGCAGCTATGAAGTAAGCCGCCGAGTGACATCGCAACGATGATGTGTCCACTACTAGGGATTGCATCCTCCTCAGCTTGGCAAACGTCAAGCTATAAGGAAAGGACTTCACAAAGCTGCAAACACAATGATTGGGTTTGTTTGAAATGAAGTGAATACAAACCCATGTTTTCGCTCGACTTTGCATGCCTGAGAGCATGGTAATCCACCATGTCTTCCACAACAGCAAACTCAAGCACTACCGGGATCCTATTACACACTTCCCCAGCTGAGACATTGCACCTCAACCTCATGTACAAGTAAATGGGGATACACAGTACGTGATTGAAGATAAGCCGTGGTGAAGTGGAACAGCTATGACGCCACATACAAGGGCTAGGAACCCTACAACAACCTTTGAGATATCAATCATCTAGTCAACGGCTACCACCGTCGTCACCGACATACGTTTGCTAACGTGCCAGGATGTAGTAGCTAAAAGGGGAATAAGGGTTAGGTCCTTGATGTACACGAGACCCTAAACTCCACGAGTGGCCATTTTTTGTCAACACATTCATAGCCAACTGCGTGTTTACCTCTAGATCTTTTCACCGCTCGGCCAAGGGCATCTTGGCCAACTGCCCCGTCCTTCGGCATTCCGTTCCATAAGTTTCTAACAGCTTTTAGCACCTTCCAGAATGGTCAACAAAAGTGTCACAAACTATATCAATGCTTTGATATTATTCGTTTGACTTCTCAAATATACTATACTTTTATAAAGAAGCGCCTCAATATTCTCAACGTCTTTGGACTTCTGGACGGAGCTTCTCAGAGCAGCCACTCATGGCATGATCTCGCACGGGCCGCTCTGTCCGAACACCGCAAACCTAACGCTCATTATCAGCATTGTATATACTTGCATGACTCACTCGACACTTGTCATTTAATTACACTTATTGTTTGATACAAATTCTCCATTTGTCCCATATCCTTGTCGTTCACCTCATCCCTTTGAACCACCTACGTTCCGCTCGGTGTAACACTTGCCCCGACCTTCGGTTTTCCATTTCCAGAGAATCTGAAAACGCTGATCGCTTTGTAGAATATCCAACAGAATGTTTGCAATCCGCAACAATATTCTGAGTATGTTGGTTTCAAATTTCAACCACACGAGAGTTGCACAAAACATGGCCTTGATATTCTCGAAGCCCCCCGACTGTTACGCCGGGCGGAAAGTGGATGGTTCACGAAGATGAGGTGTGGAGCAGTAGTCGATTTGCGGAATCGAATAATATGGATCATTTGTATTAAGCAGTAAGTGCTATTTGACGACGAGTGGCAAGCAAGTCAGACACATATCTGCAATCAGGAGAAGCACAATCATACATTTGTTGGATCTTCGGCACTCAAACCGAGCACTCGCGCGAGGTCACGTCATGAGTGGTTACTTCAAGAATCTCACCAACAAGTCAAGGGGTTCGCTAATATCGAGGCAAAATTTTCTAAGATTCCAGAACCGTCAAAAAGTCGACCGAACATTGTCAAAATTTTGATACGGTTCGTGACACTTCTGTCAACTAATCTAGTGTTTGAAGTTTTCACAACCTTCTAGAATGCAACATTGTAGGTCAGGACAAGTGGACAAGATACCCTTGGTCAAACAACATAAAAATCCTGGGTTAGATGCATGATGGGCCATGAATGTAAGGACAGAAATGTCTATTTGTGGAATCTAGGCGTATGCCAAGGATGTAATACTTTTCCTTTTTTAGTCGCGACATCCCGGCGCATAAGCAAACATAGGCCAGTGATGGAGGTAGTAGTCTTCCATTATGTGATCGACGCCTTGGAAGCTGTCATACGATTCCAAGCTGTTGTGCACGGTGTCGTAGCCATGCCATTTATCCAGTTACTCAGTCAATGTCCAAAGATTTTCCCAATCACCTACCCCGTATGTCTTTCCACCAGATTAGGAGGTGGAGGTACGCCGTCTTGGTTTGAGAAGTTCTCGCTTTGCTTGAGCTAACTGATGTGGAGAACAGGGTGGATCACCATGTTGTCAAGCATGCAAACTGGGCAACAATATGGGTTTGCATTCACTCACTCTCAAACAGTCCCAACCATTGGGCTTTGAGCTTCGCAAAGTCTATTTCTCGGATATTGATGTTTGCCCAGTTGAGAAGGATGCCAAAACTACTGCTGAATACGTCAGCGATGTAATGTTTGTTTTCTTCTCAGTTCATGGCTACCTGTTCGCAAGGGCCTGTTGCATTTCCTCCCAAATACTATAGAACTTCCATTAGTGAATGTCGATCGCAGGAATGTTGTTGTGACTTTGAAGTCCTGCCTGTGTGTTGGGAAGTCTACCGTGTACCAATTCAAACAGAATTTTACTCGTTGCGGTGGAAAGTTTGGAGTTGTATCCGAGATTGAGAGTCGGCAGTTTGGCTTTCCAATCAGTGCCATGTGGCTTGCATACAGTGCAAAGAAAATATTCGCGCGTCTGATGACTTTGCTCGGTTTGCCTGTCGATTTGAGGATGGAGCGACGTTGATAGCTGGATCTAACTACCGTAGCACCTCACTGGTTTACGTTAGAGACGGCTCGTGATACGAATATCTTGATCGCCAATGATGGTACGTGCTATGCCATGGAATCAAATGACGTGGTTTAGAAAATAATCCTATTTTTTCTTCTACAATGACAGTGGTTGTTGTCTGGCTCAAGTGTAATATTTTTTCAAATCTGTCCACCACCATGGGCATGGTGTCGTAGCCGATGGGATTGCTGAGAAATACCATTACAAAATCCATGTTGATTTCGATCCATGGCTCTGTCAGAATAGGGAGAGGTTGGAGCAGTCCTAGTGGCCTCGTGTGACGAGATTTTGGCCGTTGAAAGATGTCGCATGATTTTTAGAAGGCTGCCTTATTGTTCTGCATCGTTACCCATTCATAAAACTTTGCAAACTTTTTTAGCGTCTTTTCCTTGTTGAAGTGTCCACCTGGAACCTTGTTGTGGTAGTCCTAAATAGAATCCGCTGAATCCTGGCACTACGATTTGGCCGGTGAATCTCTACCGCCAGTAGGGATCATCGAACCAGAATTCAGTTCTGTCTTACCTGCCAAGCTCCTCGGCACCCCTTGCAAACAGCCTCGCGAGGTACGGGTCTCGCTTAACAAGTAACGTGTTAAACTCAACCATGAAGACTGGTTGCCGACTCAGGACATCCACTGGTTTGTTTTTTCCAGGCCAAAACTCGATGTTGTAGTTGAAGTTGGACTCAAGGAACTCCATCAATCAAGTTTGTCGATGAATCAGGTTTGGCCGAGTCTTGAGATATTTTAGTGCGTGGTGGTCTGTACGGACAATGTATGACCGGAATTCTAAGTAGCACCACCATTTTTTGAACGCATGTACGGCTGCAATAATTTCTTTCTTGTGCACCTCGTAATTGAGTTCCGGCCCGCTCAGTTTTTGGGACATGTACGTGGCTGGTTGTTCTGCACCCCCGTTGTCTTGGAAGAGAACTGCTTTGGTGGCTTGATCAGATACATTGGTGGCCATGACATAGTCCACCATTGCATTTGCCAGTGGTAGGGCTGGCGCCGATGTCATAACGTTTCTCTTAGGATTGAACACTTCTTGGTCACTGTCTCCCCAAATTGACTCGATAGTTGTATGAGTGAGTTTGGACAGAGGCGCGAACACCTTGGCATAGTCCTTTATGAATCAATGGTAGTTGTTACAAAAGCTCAAAGAAACTTACACATCCTAGGCATGGATTGGCCCTGACCAATGAGCGATTGCCTCCGCCTCTTTTGGGTCCATGGTGATTTGTCCGCCGCCAATGATGTGGACCAATAACTCGATTGAATGACGACCAAGGTCTCATCCTAAGAGCTTTTTGTGGAATCTCTCTTTCTCAGACCCCGATAACTTTTTGGAGATGTCCAATGTACTCCTCTGTAGTGCGGTTATACACTGGGATGTTATCGAGATACACAACGACAAGGTTGTCTAGATACAGGCAAAAGACATTTTTCATCTGCGTCACAAATGTTGTGAGAACGTTTATAACCCTAAATGGAATGACCATGGAATTTCTCGAGGTCCTTATCAGAAACACGGTTTTGATAGTAAATGATACGTACGTCGATTTTTCCGACAATTTGGTCCATGCAGAGCTGGTTAAAAAAAAATCTCACAAAAGAGGGTACCGGTTCTTGATGGTGATGTTGTTCAAGACTCGTTAGTCCACACACATTCACATCTCTCCAGTTTTTGTTTTTATAACTAGTAAAAGTGCCACATTAGGTGAAGTGTATGGTCTGATGAACCCCTGACCAAGCATCTCATCCACTTGCTTCTTGAGTCTGGCTAGCTCATGGTTGCTAATCCAACTGGTCTCCATTATTGTTGGTTACTTGTCCAAGTTTAGGTGTATGTGGTGATTGAAATTTGTTACGGAGGAATATTTCGGCATAGTTCATCAGGAGAATTTCCTTCAAACTCCTCGACAACCGATACAAACTCCTATGGAACACCTGTGAACCTGTCGCAGCCGAGGCTGATGTGGTCGCCTATTTTGCTACAATCTCTTTGCATTTTCCTGTCTCCACGTGGACTACCACCGTGGATCTTGAGCTCCATATCTATATCTGAATATCTATATCTATATCTATATCTACATCGATATCTATATCAATATCTATATCTATATCTACATCTATATATATCTATATCTATATCTATATCTATATCTATATCTATATCTATATCTATATCTATATCTATATCTATATCTATATCTATATCTATATCTATATCTATATCTATATCTATATCTATATCTATATCTATATCTATATCTATATCTATATCTATA
>SZWC01006055.1:126417-143364 GCA_023375785.1 Penium margaritaceum | reverse complement strand
GAGGGCGCAATCGCGAACCTGAAGGGTTTGATGTGTCGGGTTTACAACGAAGTGTGGCGTCATCGATTGATTGCGGATCTTGTGCAGCTGAGGTCAGACGGCGGATGTGCAGGGGTTCTAAGACCTGCAGCGTCGTGGGTTGGGCGTCATCCGGGTTCAAAGACTTTTGAGAAGAGTTGGACCAATTTGGCGTAGACTCCGAATTGGAAACTGACCGGTCGACTGCCACTTTTGTATTCACTTGTCGGAGTTTGCAGTGACTTCTCCATCCAACACCTCGCAGCATTTGGCTCCACAGCACAACATGCTCTGATTCAACATTTTCAGATGAGTTCAAATCCGGAGAAGGTGCACCAAGGGAATCCGTTTCTTCGTTCCCCTACGAGCACCGGGCGGGGTCCGGGCGGCGTTCCGCGCGGAGCTGGCCAAAGATGACGTCGATATTGAAACTATGAGGCGAAACATGAACAACATCTCAAGACGTTTCTCAGCACTTGTAGCAACCGACTGCGTAGTTAACCGAAGCAAGCACAAGAGATAAACCCAGCCCAATCTCAAAGTCGCCCCCATTCTTGCTGGACCATCTTCGGGATGCCACCCGCCCGTTGCCTGTGGTCATTACAAGCCCTATCATTCTCTGGCCTATATCACTCTCCCGTTGCCTATGGCTCCCTGCAGGTTTATGCCATGCCCTACCCTCCCTCTCTTCCCATCTCCTGGCCCGCAGCCTGAACGTGGACGCAAGGACCAAGACCTTGGGCCTCGCTCTGATGTTCAGGCTCAGACCTGACCTTGGGCTTGAAATTGTAACCTGACTCGCGAATGGATAGAGACGGGGACCTCAACTTAAATGACACTTATGACCTGCCCTTCAATCCGGCTTAAGACCTAGATCTGGGAGTGGAGTTAGACTTGTGGGCCTTGATGAGGCCTAATGGGCATCTCATTCTAACAAAGACATGGACAAAAGCCTTAGACAAGTTCTAGGACATGGCCCTAACATCTCAAATGTGTCTCATTGCCTACATCGCCACTTGTTTGGGTCTTCCATTACTACCATTTTCCTTCAGTTTGAAACAAAGAATCCTTGGAGAAACAAGGATCACCCTTGGCATTTCCAAATTTTGAAGCCCTAAGAAATGCTCTTTCATTCAATGTATTCCTTCCCTCACTCCCTTCTCTACCTCCATTTCTCCTCTTCCTCCCTCCGCACACACCATCTCTCTCTCTCTCGCTCTCTCTCTCTCTCTCTCTCTCTCTCTCTCTCTCTCTCTCTCTCTCTCTCGCAACATCTCTTACTCTCTCTTCTCTTTCTCTTTTTCTCTATCCCGCTCTCAATCTCTCTTCATTCTCTCGCTTTCTCTTCCTCTTTCTCTTTCTCTCCCCCCCCCTCTCTCTCTCCCCTCTCTCTCTCTCTCTCTCTCTATGTGTGTGTGTGTGTGTGTGTGTGTGTGTGTGTGTGTGTGTGTGTGTGTGTGTGTGCGCATGTCGATTTTATGGATAAATACCCTTGAAAAAGACACCTTTTAGAAAGTGAACATTTGAGTCGTACACCCAAGGAAGATTTAAAGTAGCTTCTTTGAGAATACAAGAACGTTTAATGTCAAAAACCATCTTCGTATAAAACCGTTCAAAAAAAGTGATTTATCACCAAGAAAATGCTTGGAAATTATGCATACAGGGATTTATTTTGCTGAAGATGTGTAGAGAAGCATCTCAACTGCAAATGTAACGTTAACAAATATATAACACATTGTGTGCTCAAGACACATGGGGTCCTAAGATGTGACCAATAGTTTAAAATGCTCGAGCAGGAGCTTCAGTTTTGCATGTTTGAGGGGATTTTTGGAATTCGATCATGCACTTGCCATGAAGGTCGTTTGCCTCATTCTTCCCATTCAGGTGCGAACTCAAATGTACCACCCGATGGACTCAAATTGCAATTTGGGTGTTCTTGATGTATTTTTTAGAGTTGCCGGTAATTTGTGCTGTAATGTTTTCATTGGCCATGTTTAGTGGAAGGGCTGGTTTGGCCCTCCCTTGTCGCTGAAGCAAGGGATGGTTGTGCACCACCCCTTGCGTCAGCGAGGGCTGGCCGATGGCCAGCACTTCGCTGGCCACCGGCTAGCTCGCTACCGTCCGACTGGACGGCCGGCGGCTGGCCAAGTGATCGGCAGGCTACCAGCCAGCCAACCGCAAGCCGTCGATCACGACCTCCGCCCGATCGACGGCTGAGGGGCCACGGGGGCCTTGAGGGCGAGGCCTTGTGGCCTGGTGCCCTTGTCCTGCTCGCCCTCCTGGCCAGCGAGCGAGTGAGGACGAGGGAGGGGGACGAGGGACGAGAGGCGAGAGATCCTGGCGCAAAATCGTCGGCGTGCCTTGCATTCGACGATTTCGTGCCAAAACGTCAAAAACGTAAATTAAAGTTTGTTTGTGACGAATTTCAACATGAGGTAATGGAGTAATTCATGTGAACGCACGAGTTGAAGGTAAAAACCCCCGGTTTGGGTCCCAAAACCAAGGATAAGGCTAAAAACAGAAATGGGCCTCTGGAGACTTGAAACATTCCAGTCTCCCTATTCTGGGTCAATGATGATTGCCCCTCAGTTCAGCGAAGGGGGAAAACCCTCGACGCGGACTAAGAACGCCATTCTGCGAACTCCGACGATGACTTCAGAGCAGGAGCTAGAGACTCAACCCGTTACAACGGTATCAAAGCCAGACGATACGCGACTAAGGATTCGACGGAAACGGCAGCTACGTCATTTATGAAATGCCACCGACAGCTACAAGCAGCAACCGAAATGCCAGAAGGGACTACGGCATCTATACTTCACGGATTGAAGTGCCGTAAAGTGCGTTGGAGAGCTGGAAAAAAACCTTACTTGGAGGAGTCTCACCCTTCCATCCTTGCTTCACTTCCAGGGGGCTAAGACGATTTTATTTGGGACGGTGTTGGTTGTCTCCATTCCCAAAAATTATCGAATCCTCCCCATGTACAAGTCTCCTTCCTCCCTCCCTCATCCAAAAAAATGAGACAGCTCCCTTTCGCAAGATCAAGGACTCTCAGGACTTGACAGCACCCTTTAAAGAAGGAGGTTTTCACCGTGAAGGGTTTTGACCATAGTCCAACGCCGCTGACTCAAGGGAGATGCCGTCGAAGAACGCGAGAGGTGTCAAGGAGCGTGAAGAGAAGGCCAAGGAAGACAAGAAGCCAAGAGGAAGACAAGGAGGTAGAAAGAGTGAAAGAGTTGCTATGAGTTTTTAGAATTCCTCCGTACACTCCTCGCTCTTGTTTTGTGCATGACACTCATGTCCCTTGTCATTTCCTTGTCTTGTAATTTCCTATTCTCCTATATTCTAGTCACTACCATTTTGCCGTGAGTCACGGATTAGGAAGACTAGTTTTCAGAATCCCTACCCATTGTGCCGACCTGGCGGCCTAGGAAAATAGAAATAAATTTATAATTGCATCACCGATCGTGAGAGCAAGGAGATTGTGGGAGGCGATCCCTCCTCAAAGTTGTGGTGTGATCTCCACAACGACTTTCACATGCTAGTTGCACGGGCGACGAGATGGCAAGTGCGAAACCGTTTAAGACCAACAAGGGCAAGGTGGTGACGGCCTCACCACACGCCTTTGGCGGACCCTAAATATAGGGAGTCGCCACCGAGAGCACGGTTGCCAAACCAAAGGCAACCGTATCACCAAAGGCAACCGGTGCCAACCTTGGCGACACTGAGAATGGTGCTGATGCCGGAAAAGTGCTCGATAAGCACGTCGTTGCACGTGGGCGACCCCAACGCGATGGATGACGCGCTAGAGGAGGATCACCCGAAGGGAGAGCCCGAGGAAGAACACAACGTTGACGATGAGGATTGCAATCATCACCATCTTCGTGCGACAAACTTAAGTCGATTGCTTGAGAAGGGCATGGCGCTCGCTGCATCGCCCAAAGCTACCGACCGCAGCGAGGCTGTTGAGAGCAGCAAAGGTGCCAAAACTAGCCATGCAGGAAGTTCCCGTAAGAACGAGCTAGAAGACATCGTCGCGGAGGCCGTTCACGATGACCGCTTCAGGCTTGCGGAGTTTGCTGCTGAGGCGGCGGGCCGACTCAAGATCATCACCGACGGTGGAGGTACGGTATCTCTTGGAGGAGTGGGGACGGACCCCCCTTCCTACAATGTGGCTGCAACGGGACAGGGCAGCACCCACTCGAGCGTCGTGGCTGACGACAGCCTCCTCCCAAAGGTGGGAGTCCTTGGAGGTATGTATGCGAATCGTACCCTCCTGTAGTGGGTAAAGGTGCACAGACATTGTGAGGCCTTGGAGGCAATCGCCGGTGCTCTGAAGACATCAGAGGTCAAGTTTGCGTTTGACAACCTTCTGGCCCACGTCGGGTAGAGCATCCCAGACCTCGACCGTGATTGCCAACTACAGCACCTGGCCGCCGATGAGGCAAGCCACCAATGCAACGACCTTGACAAGGCGTTGCAGAGCGTGACCTAGGTGCGGATGCAGCAGCAAGCGTAGCGCACCGCAACTGCTAATGCCACTGCCGGTGGCAATGAGGACTTGCCTACCTTGATGACATTGGGGCCGGCCATGAATACGTCCTTCCTCCACAGTGTGGAGATTGTCTGGAAGGGCGTGAAGCCGACGGACTCGCTGAATCACATGGAGCACGTTCTACGTGTTCACAAGGCTCCACTCAGTGAGTGGGTGACCTTCCCCGATGCGGCTTGGAGAGAAGTTCTTCAAGTATGTGGTCAAGGAGTGGACTGCGTAGCAGCCGCACCTCGATTGGCAGCCCATGCCGTGGGAGGCCTTCTACGCGATCATGCGTAAGAAGTTCACGCTTTGTGAGGAGGCCCAGCGTGCCTTCCACAAAATTAAGGACTTCAGGCTGCTGGGTGGCTCGCTCAAAGCCTACTTGAGTGAGTTCACCGCACTCGTGGAGGAAGCCAAAAGCTTCACCGAGGGCGATGGGACTCAGACCTTCAAGTACCCAAAGTGCATGTTGTTGTAGTGATTGCGTGACGGTTTTGCTTACAAGAAGTTGAAGGACAATACCACCATAACGGCAACCGGCCAGGCTTGGACAAGCTGGAGGGCGTTGTAGGACTAAATGAGTGAGGTGTATTCGATGAACCTGAAGTACTACTCGGACGCACGGCCGAACACGCGTGCAAAGCAAGGTTGCGACATGAGTCACAAAAAATCGACGACATGCATGGACGCTACGGGGGCTAGAGGAGCAACCGGACAGCGGGCTGGGGCCAAGGGCAAGCAGCCTGCAAACCCTCCAGTGAAGAAGACTTGCGGGTTCAAGACCCTCAACCACAAGGGCATCCGCGACAATGATGAGCTGCGAGCGGCTCGTGAGCTTTGCAACACAGCATTCTGCGGCGGACTCTGCCACAGCTGTACGTAGTCTGGTCACTTTAGGGCTTAGTGCCCTGAGGCTGCTGGTGGTGGACAAGAGCCTACGTCGTTAGCCGCAACAGTAGCACTTCGTGGGGAGGGTACAGCGGGAGGCCACGGACAGGGCCATGGACAGGGTCGCGTTCGCGGCAATGGGCCCGGCCTTGGTAACGGACAAGGTGTGGGACGGGTTTTCCCCATCTCTAAGTGACGTTAGTAGGGACCATTGAGGGATAAAACTCGATCAAGAGTGTGGGTTCATGTTTTCACACAATGATGTTAAACACTTTGAGTTTTTGACGAGTTCAGATTTCTTTGTTAGTTTCTCCCCTTTTATTGAACCTCATTGTGCAGTTGCTGATCAACATAGCTCAATAAATCTTGCATCACCGGATGAGATGCATGACTGAACCTGCGTAGTGGTGGCAACACCGACCACTGTGCAAAACTTGTGTAACATAGTGATTGAAGCGAACACCCTCAAAGCGATGAGTTCAATCACGTTCGCGGTACCTTTAGTCGACAATTTTGACCAAGTGAAATGTAAAGACTAGAAGGTGCTAGCCAAATTCACATGTGCCCACAAGATGTGGACTCGAATAGGTGAATCATGGGAGTTGTGGCATCCACCGTCTAGATTCCGTGTTTATCACAAACTCGCCTTGTCATAACTGAACCTGTTCGCTAAGAAGAGTGGAGGCAACATGACGATGCAGTTTAAAGGACACCTAGCTACTGCTCTCGTGAACGTACTTGCTGAAACTGGAGGAGATGACTCCTTTGTTAGCCTTGGCTTTACTCGAAAGGTTGGCTTGAAGTACGAGCCATTAAATGACGCAGTTGTCGTCAATGGCAACCACATGGTACCCATGATCCATCCTTGTAAATCAAAGATTCATTTTCAAGGTTACACAGAGAGTTTCACATTGAAAGTACTCAACCTTCTTGACCCGGTTGACGTGGTGCTAAGCAATCCATGGCTTCGTGAACATAAGGCTCTAATGTTCTTTGAATCAAAGTATTTGATCCTCTGAAAAGGATAGCGTCAATTAACACTGATTTTCAGTATGGATTTACTGCCAACCCGACTCGAAGTCCATGTCATCTTGTCTTCAATGCAAGAAAGAGACGTATTTGACAAGGTTGTTGATACTTCTTGGCTTAGGTGTAGAAAGTGGAGGACGACGTGAAGAAAGACACGCCACAAGAGATCAAATATCTCTTGGTGGACTTCTTGGATGTATTCCAAGACCCACCGGTTGGGCTTCCACCCGAAAGACACACGGGCCACACGATTTCGCTACAATTGGAAGCGACTCCCCCGTTCAGACCCATGTATTGCTTTAGTCCAGCTGAAAGGTGAGAGGCTGAACGCCAAATCAAAGAGTACATTGCAAAGGGATGGATCGAGCCAAGAAGCTTGCCGTATGGTGTGCCGACACTTTTTTTTAACAAAAAGGACGGTGGTTTATGAATGTGCGTGGATTACCGGGAGTTGAACAAGGTGGCGGTAAAAAATTGATTCCCCTTACCGCGGATTGAGGTCCTTTTTGACCAACTCCAAGGGGCAAAAGTATTTTTGTCCTTGGATTTGTCTCAGGGGTACCATCAAATCCATATATGACCAATCACCTCACCCATGAACCTGTGTATTGACAAGTGCATTAGGAAGTGAACATATTAGTGAACATAGACTTCTCACAAAACGTAGTACATAGTACATGTAATCCATGATAACTAGAACCTTATATGAGGAATATGTATCCGGACCCTACTGACATGAATCAATGTTGACGTTTTCTGAAAAATGCTTGCAAAAAGGAATACACTTTTTGATACACCACTTCTCGAGTGCATGAATTTAGGGTGATTAACCATAGCTCTTTACCTAGACGATGTCCTCGTTTTCTCCAAATCAATGGAAGAGCACATAGAACATCTGCACAAAGTCCTTGCAATCCTTTGGAAAAGAAGTTCTATGCAAAAGTGAGCAAATGCAAGTTTGCACAAGATGAGCTCGAATACGTTGAACACATCATAGGCAAGGACGGCATCCATGTCGACCCACGAAAGGTCCAAACCATTGTAGAATGGCCACGCTCGGGCAGATTTGGTCAGATTGGACAGATTTGGTCTTTCCTTGGCCTTGCAAACAACGTTTGACGGTTTATGCAAGGGTGTTCCACCCTGGTAGCACCGCTAACCAGGCTCACGCGAAAAGACGTGCACTAGGAATGGACATCTGATTGCAAGATTTTTTTTCTAAAAGTCAAACATCTTCTATCCACAACTCCCATTCTAGCTCTTCCGGATCCATCACAACCGCGGGAGGTTCGATATGATGCGACGGTAGTAGGACTGGGAGCCAACCTCATGCAGAACGGTCACCTATTTGTGTATGAGAGTTGGAAGCTCATCCCCGTGGAAATGCGGTACACGACGAGGGATCAAGAGCTCCTTGCGGTAGTGTATGTTTTCAAGATGTGGCGTTGCTACCTCAAGGGTGCCGAAGGGGGTGTGACGGTCATGACCGACCATAACCCATTGGTATTTTTCCAAACGTAACCGAACGTGTCAAGACGACAGGCACGTTGGAGTGAATACTTGAGCCGATTCTCGTTCACATTGGAATATCGACCAGGACGCATCAATGTAGCAGATCAACTAAGCCGACAACCTGTGGAATCAACCACCGAGGTCGGTCGGTGATTTATGGCTATTGCAGCAACAATAATACAAACACCAGACCTCCCTATACCTCTGTGGCAACCACCACACGAGATTATCTATTACAACGGTTTTGTAAATAGGATCCGGATAGGATACTATGTGGATTCTTGGTTTTAAGACTCTCAAAATGTAGACAAGTACGGATTGGTGGAGGCCGCAAGAATCTTCCGGCACCGGAGAACGAGTTGTTGTGCCAAAATCGGGAGACCTTCAAGCAATGATTATCTTCCAGTTCCACGACCCGCCGGACGCAGGTCATGTGGGACCTCGAAAGACCGGGCAAGCACTCTTGGACCACTATTGGTGGCCAGGATGGAGTGTTGATGTCCAAAAGCATTGCATGACATGTGACCCATGTCTTCGGAATAAGGCTAGTAACAAGAAGTCTGTTGGACTCCTCCAACAGCTTCCCATTCCTCGGACTCCATGGGTGTGCATCAGATGGGACTTCATTACTAGTCTTCTCGGCACGACACGTGGCCAGGATGCAATACTAGTGGTTGTGGATCTTCTGACAAAGATGACAGACTTCATTCCTACAACCACTGATACAAATGTAGAGGTGACCGCTAGTCTCTTCTTTGAGGGTGTCGTAAAGTACCACGTCTTACCGTTGCATATCATCTGCGATTGAGATAAAAGAATTACTTATAAGTTCTGGCAAGAGATGCACAAGTACTTTGGCAGAAAGTCGCAGATGTCGACAGTGCTTCACCCTCAAAATGACGAACAAATAGAGCGCTTGAACCACACTCTAGAACAAATTCTCCGCATGTACGTGGACCCTGCAATGAATGACGGGGACGAATTCCTAGCACCGACAGAGTTTGCGGTGAATAACTCGGTGAAGAAGACTAAACAGTTCACACTATTTGTGTTGAATAGTGGTCGACATCTAGTGGTACCCTCTTTATTTGTGAAGAGTGGGAGTAGAGGAGGACATGTTCCTTTTGGTGAAGCCTTTGTTGAGCGCATTGACTCCTTATTACTGGAGGTGAAGGGTCACCTTCAAGCTGCTCGGCAATGACAAAAGGCATATGTCGACAAAATTTTCCATGAGGTCTTGTTTGACATTGGTGACAAAGTGTTGCTCAGCATTAAGAATCTTCGGCTGAAGTCGTCAGGGGCGCGAAAACTTCTACCGAAGTGGATTGGGTCGTTTCCCATCGTTGCACGCACCAGGCAAGTGGTATACCGATTGCTGCTTTCGCCGAGTATGAAGATACATGACATGTTTCATGTGAGCTTGTTGGCTCACCGGCAGGCCTGCTGGTGGTTTAGCTACCACCGGCAGTCCTTACTGCCAATGGCCAATAGGAGGTTCTTTGCCTTCTCCAGCACCGAGAACGTACTCTCCGATCGCGGGTTCTTAGGGAATACCTCGTTCATTGGACTGGGTGTGGACCTGATCATAACTCATGGGAGCCTGAATCTCGGTTGCCCGCAGGGGTGGTCAACGAGTATAAGAGCGAGCTTGCAGCTTATACGGATCGACGTGTGTCAGGGAGCACCATCTAAACGCGGAAAAAGTGAACAACATTCTCGCAGGACGACATTCCTGGACTGCAACCATAGGAGGTTGGGGACGCCCAACATGGTCGTTGCATAGATTCTCTAGCCTAAAGGGGGGAGGCCGCTAGCCATACAGATCGACAAGTTGCAGCTGAGTTCCAAGTGCCAGGCACGTGTTCATGTTTAGCTGGTGATTGAAATTGTTATTTTTCGTTCACAATGTTGATGAATCACTATCTGATAATCCTACTTGTTGTTCATGACCCGAGACGGTTCATAACAAGTGGTTAGGAATGTAGCGGGAGGGCCGGTTTGGCCCTCCTTCCTTGTTGAAGCGAGGGGTGGTTACGCACGACCCCTCGCGTCAGAGAGTGCTGGCCGACAGCCAGCACTTTACTGGCCGTCGGCCAGCTCGCTGCCAGCCGACTAGACGGCCGACGGCCGGCCAAGTGACCGGTCGGCCACCAGCCAGCCAGCCGTTGATCGCGACCTCAGCAGGATCGACGGCTGAGGGGCCACGAGGGCCTCGAGGGCAAGGCCTCGTGGCCTTGTGCCCTCACTCCCGTTTGCCCTCCTTGCAAGCGAGCGAGCAAGGATAAGGGAGGGGGACAAGGGACTAGAGGCAAGAGATCCTGGTGCGAAATCGCCAGTGTGTCTCGCATGCAACGATTTCATGCCAGAACATAGAAAACGTAAATCAAAGTTCATTTGTGAAGAAATTCCGCATAAAGTAATGGCATAACTTGTGCAAACGTACGAGTTTGAGGTAAAAAACTCCGGTTTGGGTCCCAAAACCAGGGGTACGGCTAAAAACGGAAATGGGCCTCCGAAGAATCGATGTATTCGAGTCTCTCTGCTCTGGGTCGTTGATGACGATTGCCCTTCAGTCCGGCAAAGGGCGAAAACCACTGACGCGGACTGAGAATGCCATGCCACAAACTCTGATGATGTCTTCAGAGCAGGAGCTCGAGACTCACACCATGACACAGCAGGCTGTCGATGCCTAACATGTAGAAACAAACATCAAATCCAAACAGGTTGACAATAGTTTTGACATAGTTGATACTACTTGTGGGTGGATAACTTACTCTCCATTTGAGTTCATCAATGGTCCTTCTCTTGAAAAATCAGTTTTAGTGACAAATTCATTAGTGTATCTATTTCTATGTCCATGAGCTTTACTTAACATATGCACTTTGTGCAGACACCTGACTTTTGGGAGACGGGATCACCACATTCTAAGGTACACGTAGAATCCCACTAAAACACGAAGTTTATTGGAAAAGTGTTAACTAGGAGTTTCGGTGATAAATAGACGAAGATATGATGATGTAAGAAATTGAATTAGTTTACAATGTTGATGAATGGTACAATACACTCCCTCAATACAACAAGAAAATACACTTGACATTTTGGGAGGGACATCTCCTAATCACCTAATCGAGTTTGGAGGGGCGAGGGGATGGGACGACTATAGGGGTAGCATTTATGGGAACTGAATGCAAAGAAGGAAATGAAAAATTTCCATGTTCAACAAAAGAAAGTTAGTTTCACCTAGTAGACAATAAAGAACACGTCCCTCAGTGTTGCAAAAGACATTTTCATTTTCATAACATTATGATAACTTGCTTCATCAAATTGGATCCCTGAATTTGTTTTACAGTAGAGACACTAGTGTATCTTTCCTCTTGTCCATCACCTACACTTCCCAGCTACAAACAACAAATATATTATTGACTTTTGAAGGAGAGCCGGGCACCCAGGTCAGATAAGATCCCCCATCCCCCCATTTTGATGTGTTTTTCAAAAGTGATCGGAGAAATGTAGCCAATGATGATGACGAACCACCTTCATGTTCTTGATGGGGGAAATCTTGACACACCATAGAATGTAACTGAGATAAAATTTAGCGTACAAAAAGGTAGGTTGCCACAGTTAACTTCCCAATACACATCCCCAGTATCCTCAGGGGGTTTGGGTGGAAAATCCCATGAACTGACAGCGAGAGACGAGAAGATTTGGTTATGAATTCATCATGAAGACTGTATCTTTATACTTCTATAAACACAAGAGGAAAAAGAACAATACTAGTGTTTGGAAAGCACCACATCAAGGAGACAAGTGTACTTAAAATGCCTATCTACAGTGGGTAAAAAAGTATTACTTGTTCTTATGTAGAGAGTGATGGCCGGTGGCCATCACTCTCTGCTTAGATACATGAAAGTTTCATTTGAGCCTGCTAGCCCCTTACACGATAAAAGGAAACATTTAACCACCACTGGCACTCCATTTTGCTGACGGCCAATACGAGGTCCTTTGCCTAATCAAGTATCTAGAGGGTTGTCAAGGAATACCTCGTTAATTGGCCTTGTTGTGGAATGGACCATCACTCACAGGAGCATGATTTCTCTTGTACACTAAGGTGGTCAAAAAGCACGAGAGAGAGCTGGTAACTTTCATGGATCCATTTGTGGCAGGGGACACCAACGTGGAAATAGTGAACAACATTCCCGATGGATGGCATTCATGGACATTGACCATAGGAGGTTGGGGATGCCCATCATGCTTGTCGTGTGGATGCTCCAACCTGAAAGGGGGAGGACGCTAGTCTTGCAGACATACAAGCTAGAGCATAGGTTAAAGTGTCTTGCACGTGTTCATTTTTAGCTGGTGATTGGAATTATTACTTATCTTCGCAATGTTGACACTTTGCTTTGTGGGACTCCTAGTTGCTAGGCATGAACCGGGATGCTTCATAACAAGTGAAAAGAAATGTAGCTGTAGGGCCGGATCGGCCCTCTCCCTCTTCATGGCAAGGAGGTCGTTTGCAACCACCCCTCTCTATTGAGAGTGATGGCCGGTGGNAGAGAGAGAGAGAGAGAGAGAGAGAGAGAGAGAGAGAGAGAGAGAGAGAGAGAGAGGTAACAATTCTGGCATGAATTTTTAATTGTGTCTCGGAAACGAAGATTTTGTTTCAATGTGTCAATGATTGATAATAGAGTTTGCTTAGTGCAAATTTCAAGTTTCTAAGTGGGAAAATTGATGCAAAATTACGAGTTTTGGGAAAGATTCCCCATGTTCAGGACCTAAAACAAGGGGGCAATGTGAATGCAGAAGTAGGCATCCGAAGACTCAAAACATTTGAATCTCCCCACATGGTTCATTGATGAAGATTGCCTCCAAAGTGACACAGAGAGAAAAACTCCTCTGCGAGCTCTGAACGCCAGTTTGTATGTTTTGGCAAGGACGTCCGTGCACGAGGTGAAGTCACAACCATTACGCGCACAGTCAATTTTGGACCCATGTTGTGGGAATAAACGCATTGGAATGGTTCCATGTCTGTGGGGAAGTGTTGCTATACATGAAACTACAAATGGAGGGAACTATTTTTCTAGTGGGTCGGCTTAACATTGTGTCACTGGGAATTCTAATCCACATTCAAACTTCTACATATAACTTTAAGCAACAGTTGTTCACCATTTCGCTCTCAAAAGTTTGGCACATTGATTTGTTTTACCTTTCTCAATTCCAAGTGGTCACGACGGACTCCATGATGGTTTACCTGGCACCAAGAATTTGCTATAAAATTACTTCCACACACTGTACACATTAGTCAGAGTGACAAGGCAAAGGGTTTAATTGGTCCCATCCCCCTAATTTTGTATATTGAATGAACCATGCGCTGATCATATGATTTTGATGATTCGTGCTTCCGGTTTGAAACTTTATGTGCAGGATGCTTGGTGTTTTAATGGAAGAATGCCACCACCTGATTTAAGTTTCACGAATTGTGAAATGAATTGGTATTGTACTCCAGCTATTCACATGTTTCCCTTGCCTATTTGGAATGAAACCAAATGCGAGCCATCACTGGTGATCAAGCGTGACTTGTTCATTTTTTCCCCTAACAAGAAAAATCTCTTGTTTTTCATGCAAATTACGTTTAACATTAACACCAGCTTTTGAGTTGAATGTTTTATTCTTACAAGGGTACCTGCTGGGTCCCGCAACCATGGATACCTTGAATGTTATGGGGGGGGGGAGGTGGGTGTAGCTATGGTTTACATGCAAGAATGGGGGGTTTGTGTGACCCGGAAAAATGAACAAAAAGGGTTTTTTTCACTCCATCGCGTTCAGGCTAAGACACCATTATCATTTTCCCCCAGGATTTGCAAACCTTTTTTTTTTTAGGAGTTCAAACGACCCCAAGTGGTTGGGGCCGTTTGCAATTGAGGATGTGTGGACACCTGTCCACACCAAGTTCTGATTCCACATGAGCTGAATCAAGCCCTAGATGAACCCAAGAAAGCACTTTCTTGCCATAATCATGCTTTTGCCATCACTCGTGAAAGTGAATGAGGGACCAGAGTGCGCTGTTGATGATGTTATTGGACAAAGCCAATGAGGAATAGTAACCAATTATCTTGTCAAGTGGTTGGGTTATAATGCATCAGAAAACAAATTGGATCCGTAGAACAACGCACACAAAATTGATCAACATATCATTGTTTTTTTTTTTTTCCTTTTCTTTTTCTTGTTTTCTGGCACCGCCATATGTCTAGCAACGTACTGGGAAGTTTTGATCAACAAGGAGGGAAGTGTTGCGTCTCTGACGTAAATAAGTCCCACCTTCTGCACATGGGAATTTCTGTCCTTAAATTCGCTGCCCACCATAAGACGACCTCCGGATTTCTATGCTGTTTGGCTGAGGGTAGTTTTTCCAACTGCCCTGACCTTCGGTGTTCCATTAAAGGAGGCTGTGACTAGTTCGGCCATTTTCCAAATGTGTTGACAAAACGATGGAAAACTGTACTTATGTTTGATACAATTTATTGACATCTCAACTGTGCTAGACTTCGATAATGTCGCGCTTTGACATTCTTGAAACTGCCTAAATTCTCGTTGAAGTTTCTCAAAGCAGCCACTGAGGATATGAAATTGCACGTGCGGATCAACTCAAGTGCCCTATACTCCAAGTATTGCTAGTTCTGCACTTGTATACATGCTCTTGAAAGTTTTGACACTTGTTATTGAAGTACAGTTATTATTCATTACAAATCACCCAGTTTTCCTTACCTGTAAAATACTCCTCTTCTTTGCAACTTCAACCTGTTCACCATCTACGTTCTCCTTGGCATAACATGCAAGTCATTTGGAAGATAATTGTTGTCTTGTTATTACTAAAACCAAGGATTTTTGTAAAAACATTTCTCGTGGGATTGGCAGTCACGACACCCTAAATCTTCCTTTAGGATTAAGGATGGATTTTCCTGCCACTAAATTGTGTGGGCACAATACGAACCATGCCCAGTGTTTGGCACTGTTTATGGAAACCCCCAATAGCATGATTTAATTTTACGTTCATGTCCATAATATGAAACTAATTTAAAACTGTGCCCCCATGTTTCAAAATGACAACAAAACACTGTTTTAGAGTGATTTCTGCCTTCCATCATCATGGAGGCACTGTTCTCCACAAAATCACGGTCGAGCGAGGAATTTTTTTAACAACCGTGCTCCCAGTTTTGAAAGCGAGAACTTCTCAAAAAGGACGGAAACACCCTTTTGGAAAAAAAAAGAAATAAGAAACAACATTATTCTCCTTTATCCACATGTCGAGCCTTGTCCTGCCCAGTTACCCACATTTATCATGAATGATAACATTTACCTACTGGTTTTAATGACTTAACACCTTGTCCACAATAGTGTGGACAAAATTGTTAGTGCGACCTCCTCTGTCAGGTGGGACGGCGCGGCACTGATGAGGCACATACAGCATGGATGAAATCAACAAGAAAAAGCACAAATGATGGGTCAAAAATGGGATATCCATGAGGTAGCACTCCCAGAGCCCTTCACCCTGTGTCTGTGCATTGAACTTGACCTCTGAAGTGGAGAATGAAAACCATTCAACAATGGGCTAAGGCAGCGTGTAAAGGGCTTTGTGGTACTACAACTTTTCTGCAGTAATGGTGGCAATGAAAGTGGCTGTGGCTAGCAGATTGGGGTGGCTGTGCATGACAGAAATTGAGTGGAAGGTGGTGGTAGTACCACTGACCATGCTGAGGGCACGGTCGATTTGCTAAGAAGTAAGCTGACCACAGTGCATGTGGATGAGGGCAACAGTGTAATCAGGAATAATCTGTCACGACTGCGCTACTTCATGCAATGAGAACAAAAAATCTGCTACTCGAAATGGACATGGAAAAACTCAGAGCTGAGAAGAAAATTGTGTCTTCATCTTCCATGACGTGGTGGAAATTCTGCCCCTTGCCATGGCTTCTGTGGTTCAACTTCCTTATTCAACCATAGGGATTGGTTTAACATTATACCTAACTGCAGACCTAGGTTATCTGGACGTCTGAACAGGTTTTTTGTCTTTAAACCCCTGAAAACAGTTGAGATTTCAGAAAATACTGGTAATCCAGAAGTTAAGGTGCGTGGAATCTTGTTCAGTCATGGGTGATGGGTCCACCGTCGGTGGTCTGAGTTTGATTCCAGAGGGCTCAAAAGCCACAAAGGCAAGGAGGACATTTATGGTCAATCACCTGTGAAACATACACTCTTCATCCAGTGTACATGTCAAATGTAAGACTTTGTTTTTTTTTTCCCCCTCCTTCCCGGTCTCCTGCTAGGCCCTGTGGTAGCAGGGCCCAACAGGTTCCCTTCTGTTGCAGAGGGGGATTTTGTATAACCCACTCAAATCCCTCACAAACCTTTCATCGGTCATCATTTGTGTGGCGACGATCGATATCGTTGATTGTCGATCGTTGATTGTCATAGATTGGTGGTCGACGATGTTTTCCCGAAGATTTTCTGCGAATACACTTTTTGTATTTCTCACGTGTCAGTCAGATACACTTACCATAGACACTCCTCCAATACAATTTACCCTTTTTGGGGGGGGCAGGGGGGGGATCTCCGACTCCCATGTTGCCCCTCCCCAAAGGGTAAAGTGTATTGGGGGAGTGTCTATGGTAGGCGTATCTGATGGAAACGTGAAAAGGACACTAATTGTGTAGAACACTTTGTTTATTGAAGTAACGGTTGTTCAATACACAACCCAGCTACACAACCCCAATACACTTGTCGCTTCTCCGGGGAAGTGGGGGGGGGGGGGATTCACTTGTGTGTGTAGAGAATATCGAAACACTGTATTCAAAATCCTTTCGTGCTTGAAGAGAAACGAAGTACAATGTTTTTGACACAAAGATCCGTCGATATCGGTCATTGAATGACTAGGAACACTCTTCTCAAGAATTGAATAAGTTTTCTTGAGT
>SZWC01006055.1:89458-115459 GCA_023375785.1 Penium margaritaceum | reverse complement strand
CATATACATATACATATACATATACATATAAATATACATATACATATACATATACATATACATATACATATACATATACATATACATATACATATACATATACATATACATATACATATACATATACATATACATATACATATACGTATACACATACATATACATGAACTTAAACATACTTTTGCCACTTACCAGAGAAAATCCCCAAAATCGTCAAAGAAAATGCTGTTCGTGAGACCCCCACGTAGTATTCACGGGCAAGGTTTTATTGAGGTTTGAGTTGTTCCCAGGCCCGGCGATAGTGGAGCCTTGGAGATTCCCTTTCAACAAAAATCGACTTTAGTCTTCCACCTTTTATTGCACTTGCAAATGATGTTTTAATGAAACTCAAAAGTGACCGGAAATCCGGTGAATGATGTGAGTGAACAGTAGATGGGCCATCTTCTTGAGTCGGCTATGGCATCCTGCAAAAGGGCTCTTATGAGGAAGGGCATTTGCCTTATCCTGAAAGCTACCAGGCAATCATGCTACCACATCCTTTGGGTAGTTTCCCGACATCAAGAACAAATTGCAAATGTGAAAGCGACACTTGCAGCGAACCTTTGTGAGACAGCTGGGCACAATTCATAGTTGAGATGATCCGCTA
Source organism: Penium margaritaceum (assembly GCA_023375785.1). NCBI lineage: Eukaryota > Viridiplantae > Streptophyta > Zygnematophyceae > Desmidiales > Peniaceae > Penium > Penium margaritaceum. Next base: position 114,813 of record SZWC01006055.1, on the reverse strand, counting down.
CGACTTGTTCACCACAAATTTCGTGAAAAGGTGGTGGCTGAGGAAGTCACAAATCGAACTCCTTGCTAAAACGTTTTGTTACCTCACACTTTCCTTTCTAGATTTTTGTCACAAGCACGTCAAACCAAGTCATTGCATAAGAGTTTGAAAAGCTAACTAGCGTGGCAATATGATTTTTTGCCACAAGGGAACTTTTGGTCCTGGACAAATGGAAACAAAATGGATGTACTGTTTTCGTCACGAACAAAGTGAAGAAGCTCACTTTCTTTAAACAAAATAGAATCAAGATCCGCTAGTTGCCAACAAAAAGAAGAGCCTTTCTAGAAAAAAAAACATTTTGTAACAGATGAAAGTCCGTCTCTCTCTTTTGTACAAAATACCATTGCTATACTATTTTAAAAAAGCAAAATTTAAGACTATGTTTCTTTGTAATTTCCATGATCACGTGGGACATAAATGCTCCATAATAAGGTTAATCACTCATTTCTCATACAGAAAATGTCATACTACCAAGAAAGCATGGAGACAGCCAAGTGGGGTACCCGTTGAAGTATTTCTAAAGATTATCTATACACGAATACATTTTTTTAAGTGTTTTTCACTCTAAACATTTGATCCTTGAAACCATTTCATGCTATGCTCTTAATTTCTACATCTGAATATCCATACATGCTTTATAGTGTTGAAATAGATTCCATAACATATGAATCAACCTTAATCTTTAATTTTTCCTTGATTCTAATGTATTTTCAAACACGTTAATGGTTTGATGTAAATGACTCTGTGCCATCATGATCCACTTTCGAGGAAAAGATTAGACTGTGTTATGATTCATTTTTCAATTTTGAATGGGATCAAATGAAAGATATGTAACATAATTCAATTTGTTTCATTTTTCAAGATACAGATTCAAAAATAATGTTTGAATTGACATATCTGTTCAACTTCATCGTTTTTCACGTCCTCTTTTGTCAAACTTGTGTTTTCATGGATTAAAACTGGTTATCCTATGCTCATACTCAATTATGTGTACGTTTTATGGGAATTTTCACAAACACCCGTCTAAAAACTTGCTACACAGTATAAACATCACATTCCCTAGTGGTGAAGAAAGACGTTGCTCGTGGTTTGAGCCAGTTTTCCATGAGCAAATAAGTTTCACTAATGATAACAATTTTAAAGACAAAACCTTATGATGGGTTCTCATACCCTTTGGCGCAAAGACGTGACAAGCCTCTGATTTGGGTTGGTGCAAAGCGACATGAAAATGGTTCAGGATTGCACATGATCTAAACTAAAATCTCTCTTAAGTTAGTAGCTTTATTCATGGTCATTCATCCTAAGGAGGCCTCATGAATTTTTGAAGCGGCCGTATTGTACAGGACACACCATCTACGTCAATGGCCACGTAGTTCCCAAAAACATTCCTAGAAATAATGGCACCCCAACACACCCTTAGTATTGCTTTTTGATCATTTTAGAATCATTTTTCTTTCTCATTCAACACCACATATCGGAGCTTACATACTTGTCCCTCATATCAAGATTCAAGAAAGGCAAACATCATGGCAAGGCTTGCTAGAAATACGCCAATCATAATGTAAATGGTGAATACTTACAAAGAGTGCTTGAAGCGATGAAAATGCCATTGTCAAGAACAAATGCATGAAAAAAACCAACATTCTAACAGTTTTCGTGGAAGCCAAGGAAATGTGACACCTTTTAGTCATAATTCAAATGGAAGGCATAATGTTTAAACATCTTTATCTTAATTTGTAGATAATGTAATATACTTTTTGAAAATCTAAGAATTCAAAAGGTGGCAAAGCTCATGGCATAGTTGCCATATATGGCTCCTTAGAAGCAGCACTTCCATTCTTAACTTCCATTTTCTCAATGCATGTCCAAGTATGAAGCCAAGATTAGAGGTTATTCTAATTTTCCTCCTTTTTTTACGCTCAGAAAAGATCAATATAATTCTATTCATGTTATGATATGTTCAAACATCTTAAATGCCTCTTTCCTTAGGAGCAATATCTACGTTTTAAAGGGGCAAGGTGCATCCATTGTGTTTGTTAATTTTTCAATGTTATCCATATACTTTAAAAAATGTTTTCCTCCTCTTACACATTATCAAAGTAAGACCAACCAATGACTGCGTAACTAAGCATATAAATAAAAACGTTCATGCTTGAATCATGCAGTTTTGGATAGAAAACAATGATAAATAATTAAAACATGTCTTTCATTTCTTCAAATGGAAAATTTGGGCCTCAATGTAGGCTCTTTTGTCTTAAAATTCACCATGATTCTGAAGTTGGACCAATTAAATATGAAGTTAAGAACATTTCCATGCTAAATTCCAATGTTGAGTTCACAAGTGATCGAAAAAAATCTACATAGGAGCTTGTATTTTCAAATATGAATTCATTTTTTTGCTCGTTGAATTCCACTCCTTTACGGAAATTCCTCTAACATACCAAGATCAACTTGGTAAACAAGATTCAACTTTCATGTGGGGTAGGTGAACAATGATAAATTACATTGGTAAATCAACTGTTTCAATTTTGGATGTAATCATAGAGAATGATGGCTAGTTTATCACCCAAATATTGGCAAAGCAAAGGGGTGGCTAGCTACCTCGTGCCATGAATAGGGCTGACTTATGGCCAACCACTAATTGGCTACCACATAGCACTTAGCTCACTAGATAATGCTAGTTAGGTCACTTGCCAGTCTCCTTCTATCAAACCACTAGCCACTGATCTAATTGGCAAGTTAATAGACATTACAGAGGTTAGAAGGTATTAAGGGCAAGACTACTGGCATTGCCCTCACGTTTTTTTTGGGGCCTCATGGCCCAAAAAGCAGTAAAGGCAAGGGAAGAATGGGCATGTGAGAAAGAGCAAGAGCGAGGGAACAGTAATGATAAGAAACATTCCATGTATTGTACACACGTTCATTATGTATCATTATGTGTGATGTTTTATGAATTGTTTTTTGTGTAAACAATCTTGAAAGATATCACAATTTGGGGGTTCAAAACACCTGCTTTGTGACCTTAGACATCAAAGTGTGTTAAAAACTTTGGACCTCTTGAGACTCAAAGCAATCGTTAGATGTGTTTTGTAATAGCAGTTGCCTCAAGAGTGACACAAAGTGGACAACCCATGTAGCAAGCTTTGGACACCATTCTACAAACTTTGATGACAACTTTCATGTAAGAGTAATCACCATACTAGCTTAATTACCCATAGAAATCAAAGCAATGCCCACATCTAATTTGGTGATAATTTCATCAATAATAAGAGAGATCAAAAATCATAGAAAGGAAAAAAATAATATGACAAAACAGGTTAAAGGATTTAAATTACATATTCTAGGAGTTTTTTTTAACTATGCACTAAATTCCTAAAAAATCTCCTCTAGAGAATGATGCACATTTGTTTCTGATTGTTTACTTGGTGCCTTCTTGTAACTTATTCTTCTCACGAAGAGGGAGAATCACAGGCTAATAGAGCCCTTAAAACAATAAAGGCAATATCTTGAGGATTTTGGGAGGCCTCTTGTTTGCAATTGGGTGAAGAGAGATATCTAAAAGAGTTGCGGAGGGGGTGATGGAAAAAGAAGAGAAGAAACATTGAAAAACAAAAGGTAGCGAATTTTGGCTAAATGTATCACGTGGCAAATTTGTCTACTTTTGGGAAGCCAAAACATTCAACCCCATAACTGGAGGAAGGCATGGCTCAAATTCTCGTTTTTACAATGTTTAAGGTGTCCTTGGAGTCCCTTAAAGGCTATGAGCTTTTAGCTTCTAAGTGAAGGGTTGTTATTCAACCTCCTACTGCAACCTCCTACATTCTCCTTGGAGTCTCTAACCCTTCAACTGCAAATGCAAGTGACTCTCCACCTTCAATCTATCTTTCAAAAACTTGTTACCCTCCATCTTCCAATTGCCTTGCTAGGTGGCGACGGTGGTTATAACCACCTAGGTGGTTATAAAACGTCCCAGGCCACCTAGCAAAGACAACAAAGTGGGGTGTAATTTGGTTTTACTCCAAATCACAAATTTGGAGTAAAATCCTTTCATTTATGACAAAAGACAACGAAGCGAGGTTGAAACAAAAGTGAACCTCTTCAGATCTGAAACAATTAGATCTCCCCTCCAAGAGTTTTTCTTACAGGGACGAGTACTTTAGCAAGCTTTGGATGACTTTTCACTAACATTTATGAGAAATTTAACGAGAGAGCAAGGATCATACTTGATATCCAACAAACTAGAGCAAAAAGTGCCTCAAGTTAAGGAGTTGATAACTTCAACGATCACATAGGAGATGAAATTCCATGGACAAATGCAACAATGATAGAAATAGGAAAGGGGATATGGGCTTAGAATTATTTTTTTCATAAACATTAATCACAAAGAAAGTGATCAAAAACAGCTATATTTGATTATTTATAATATAACCATGACAAGTATCCTCAAAGAAAGTTTACATGATTTTTTTGTGCCTATTTTTGTAGTGCCCTCCTGGAACCTGTTTTACACTACTTCGTTTCTAGGCATCATTGCTTGAACCTTTGAGCAAGAATAATTGGAGGCCTACTCATGAAGAGGGGGCACCACGAACTAAGAGATTCATTAGTGTAATGGAGGTTAGACCTTGAGGATTGTTGGAGGTCTTCATGTTGCTCTGGGATGAAGAGCAACATTGCTAAGTGGTGCAAGGGTGGTGACGACTTAATGTAGGGAGAAAAAATTAGAAAATAGAAGGCAAGAAAACAAAATCTAGACCCAAAAGGAAAGAATAAGCAAGATTCATTATTTTCATGAAAAATACTAAACCTTGATCTCTTTTCTTTTTGCTTGTATTTGTATTTGTTTGAAGAAGCCTAAACATATGTCATGATTTTTATTTTACAATAGTTTAAACTTATATGGTCGCATATTCAGCAATTTTTTTCATGAGTCATTGTTAACAAGATTAACTTAGAATTCTACCTGATTATTCCAATCAGAGCGACAATCAAATACGTGACTTTCTATAATGTGATGATTTTCTTCGTGGAAGCCTAGGAAACCCACATATAATTCCATGAGGTTGTGCTCTACAACGCCATTACAATGGATTTATTTTTATCATTTTGGCCTCATTTTTAATTAGAGCAACAAAACAAAGGATTTGAATCTCCTCCTCTGGAGTTAAGTGTACCTTTCTAGCATGGAAATGCTTATGCTAGTCACAAGATAAGTCTTTTGATGTCATGCCAAGTGACCATCCATCTAAGAAGAACAAAAAGAAAGTGGTGACGGCTTCACCACATGTCCTTGATGGACTCCAAGCTTTAGGAATAAAGACCACAAGCATGGTTACCGACTGAATGATGACCATGTCATCTAATGCAATGTGCTAAAACTTACAAAACAAAGAAGAGCGCAAAAAAACTATACTATAAAAGCAATTTAGTGTATAAGTGGACAACCCTCACCTTATAAATAAAGAAATCTAAGAATTTCATCTGGAAATGAACCTTGAGTAAAATTTCAACTTTGATGGTATAACATCATTTTCTTGAAGCGAGGGTGCTAGAAGAAGCTATGCATAATTCTTTTAGAAGTGGTAACCACATTATTCTATGAAAAAGGATTTTCACAGCACTTTATTTCTGTAATGTGGTTCAAAATGCAGAAAGAAAACTTTGATTCAGCACCAGTGATTGAGATACAACACTTACCAAGGCTGCAGAGACATGTAGCCATATTCACAATATGGAGGCAATGGGAGATTACCAATCCCACTCTAGTTTGATAGTATGGCCTTCTTACATGCATGCATGATAAGTTTATACTCTTCTTGTATGTGTTGACACGTGGAGTGTGTGTGATACGAAGGGCTATTGTTGAGGCTGTAACAACGTTGAAGCCTAAGGTGGCCTTCGCCAACCTTCTAGCCCACCTTACGCAAAAATTTCCATGATTTCTTGTGTTTTCTAGCTTCAAAGGTTTACAAATCGCAGGGCAACAAAAAGATGGAATAACAGTGTAGTAATGAGTGCGCCATAGGTAAAGGTACGATAACTTTGGAGTAAGTTATAGCTGAAATTCTATCCCTTGTAAAATGGAAGAAAGTCTAACCTCCGCAACATTAGGAATGGTGATGTAAGTTTCCTTCCTCCACATTGTGAAGATTTTCAATAGGATATGAAGGTAACAGCATAGATAAACATTGTGGAGCACATTATTCATGTCTGTGGGTCAACCTTACCATAACGTGACTTGAATAGAATGTCCTCAAGTATGTGGTTAGGGACTGTGGACAATAAATGTCTCACTTCAATAGATAGTTTATGTCATATGAGACCTTTTGTGTCATTATTGAAGTTGCATGCAGCCCGACCACATGAGGATGAAAGCCTTGAGGCTAGTGGTGGTGAATACAACATCACAAAATTTGTAGCAACTGCAAAAGCCTATAAAGAGAATGTAATGTGTTCAGGCATAAAGAGTCATGCAAGGTGTCTTGGTTGTGGCTTAAAGTATTTTGTAGAAATGATCATGGTTTTGGCATGGATATTCCTTGCTTGTGAGGGAAATTGATGGAAATTTGTATGAAGGAAAAACATATAACGTGTGTGTGTTTTCTCCATAGAGTATAAATTTTTTAAGTAAAAAATTTTCAAAGCACTCGGTTTGTTTCTTGAAATTGTTCCGCAGTGCATACTTTGCCCAACCAACCTTGTAATTATGAACAAAATGCATGATTGAACTACCTTATTGGTAGCTCTGCTGGCTAATGTGTTAAAACTTGTGATTACATGATAAATACAATTTCTCACAAGGTGACGTGTGTGATCAGATTTGTGATGTATTTTTTCAATACATTCAACCATGTAAATGTGAAGTTATTAAGGGCAATAGTGAAATGCAAATTATTTCACAACATGTGGAATCAAGTGTCTGAAAAACTAGAATACTAGTAGCTATTGTATCATATCTTTCCTGACCACAAAGTTTGTTTTTCGTGAGCAAGCTTGGAAAAAAAATACTTTGTTTTACTTGACCTTGAATTTTCCTAGAATTTTGGTTTTCATTCACCCATGAGTTCCATAACCAATAGTAAACAGTCCAGGTGAAGTGGCCTTTCTATTTAGACAAGGCTAAAACATTGATTGCCGGTAAAAACATTTTTGTTACAAGGAATGTCAAACCCCTATTGCCTGAAAAGGTGTGAAGCGATGCTTATGGAGATGCCATGTGATCTCAATACACTGCAAACTCATCAGCATAGAAAGTTGAACATCATGTTTTCTGATCTTCAATGTCCATAGAGGATAGCTTGCGCTTTCACGATGGTGGACAGGAGTTGGTGGAAAAATTGTAAAATTAGGAAAACATGAGGAGCATGTTGTGGGAAAACACCAGAAGAATAGAAAAGCACCCATTATTGGTTGAAGGTGATTTTTTTGTTTGAATGGTCAGAAAAATTAAAATATTTCTTGTTCTTTTAGAGGTGCTTACCCGCTTTTAAGAAGATGGTTGTTTTGACAACCTCGTAGTCATGTTATGGTTTGGTTTGGAAATCACAAGCAATCAAATGCTATGTCTATGTTTCGTGGAAATCATACCAAATGCATTATTGATACATTTCATGAACATGACTTGTTCAAGGTTACACATGCAGCCACACCTTACAGGTCGTAAACATTTTATTTTTTGAAATAGTTTTCTAGTTAATCTTTGATTCAATGGAAAAAACACTCTCATATGTTTTGGTTGAAAATGTTTCATTTTGTGAAGGAAAACTTGAATTTTATCTCACGTCCAACTATAGATTTGAAACCACCTAGAAACCAAATTTCAACTTCACTACAATGTAGGAAAAGAAACACACATGACAATATGTTGCTTTTCTGAGTCTTGTTGACACATGGGCCACACGATTCTAGGTGGGTCCTTGAAGACTCACATATTCACGTAGAAAAGGTGTAAACGGAAGGAAGATGAACTTCAAATTACAGAGAACCTTTTTAAAGGATGCATTGAGCTTTGTACCTCAACAAACCATGTTCTGATCAACAATGATGATAGTCGTAGACTATAGAGGCCTGAATTATTGTATGGAGAAAGAATGAGTCATGATTCTCGTCATCAAGGATTGGAAATGTCTTTGACAATTGTTTTTCTTTGGAATCATCTCAAGGGTACCCTTGAATATCCATGTGAGAAAACATGAGTCATGGTTAATCGGCCTTTTTTTACAATGTGTAATGTGTGTATAGTGTACATGCAATATGGTTGGTTCCTATAGCTTCACAAGTGTGTATACACTACGTAGCACACCATCGAATAAGTGAAAAAAATGTTAATATTGATTAAACACTTGTGATTTCCCGTGGTTTCTTATGTATGTAACTGTTTTTTTAGAGTATTTCTTTAGATGTATAAGATAACATAGATCTGTCAATGAATGATATGATGGGTACATCTGACAGTTCTCACGTATGTCACAAAAAAAAAAACGCAACACAGTGAGTTGCTTGTAGACTTTAAACACCATAGTTTGCACTATGCCAAAATTTGAATGGGGCTGCTCACGTCATTTGCTCAACCCTGAAAACATCCGTGCCGCACCCCAAACACCTTGAGTGTATCTCGAGAGTGTATCTGGGGGTGTATTGTAGAAATACAAAGTGTTTGAACTTGTGGATTACAATGTTACAATGTCCTCCCCCCCCCAGCACGTCAAGTGTATGAGGTCAGTGTAGCATGGAGTGTATCTGACATGTCTATCGGTACGAGACATGTGAGCACTTTTCTGGGGTTCTCTCCTTGTACACAAGTTTACAGATTTGATACCCCTCAAATACGCACTTTGATACACCATCCCAACGCACTTTGGACTTGGAGGGGGGAAGGAGAGGGCTATCCATACCCCCACCTCCAGGTGTAGAGTGTATTGGGGTGGTGTATGAGAGAGTGTCGCGGATAGACAATCAGAACTACAACTTGTGTGTTTTCGATAGCCACCATCCATACGTGTTCCATAAAAGGACCTCGAGGACCAGTCCCCCCCCCCCCAAAGCATCTCGAGTGTATCTGGGGAGTGTATCTAGGTGTGTGTTCTGGAAATGCGAAGTGTTCAAACTTGTGTATTCGAATGTTTGAAACCCCATCCCCGTAGTGCAACTATGCGGTATGCTCTAAGTTTGGGGTTTTGAAACAAACATAAAGCACCAAACCCCCAGTGTAACAAAGGGCTTTGCTCTTGGTTTGATTGCAAGAACTGTTGAAGGCAAAATAAACTCTTCTTGATGTTCTTGCTTTTGACGTCGGTGATGCCGATGTCAAAAGGGAGGGACATCACTCGCAAAGTCGGCAAATTTCGACACTGAGGGCAAGGTCGCCACGCTATTTCCTAGCAAAGATTCTTGCCCTTTACGCATGGAGGCGATTGTATGTTTTGCACCCAAATACCCATAATATGAATACTTCGCCCACTGGAAAACATTTAGTGCACTTAACAACAAAGGACGACACAAAAAGGTTCGATAAGATGAAACAAGCATAACAAAAATAACATATGAACACAAAATAGGTCATATTCAACAAGTACATGTCTATCACCTATTTGTTGCTCGTAAATCAGAAGTATTATAATTTGAAGATAATTTGAAAAATATGAGAAGTCAAAGGAACTTCAATGAAACTTCAAGGGTACTATACATTGAAGACTTGTGCATCTAACATGTACACAAAACTTCAAGGAAACATTCCTATCAATGGGAACTCATTTCCCTGAAACATCCTCCTCAGATGTTGTAGATTTGTACACTAGATTGTCTGTGTGTACGTTTGGGGTGATTGAGCATAAATGGAAAATCTACCAAAAATTGCTTTCTGAATGCACATGCATTGTGATTAAGGTTGAAATACTTACTAAGATTACTTCAAGGAGAAATAAATGGAATTAGTCTAGTCTTTTTTATTACCTTGAAAACATCTTGATTTTCCCTATGTGATGGAAGAAAGCATAAAGTATTCGCACAAATTCCTAAGAATCCATGAACAATACATTTTTCATCCATGTATGAGCATATAGTATTTAGCACAAGATTAGATCATATTCATTAAAAATATTTATCATCCATGCAACATTTCAATAAGTTCTGGATTGGCTATGCCCAAGGAATCAACTGTTTTCGGTTTTCCTCAGGCCTTGCCAAAAATCCTTGTCAATCCATGCAACATTGTTTGATCAAGGCTCACGAAAAGGATGCGTGTTGCAAATGGAAGTATTTGTTTTGGAAGTATTCTCTCTATTTCAAAGATCTTCTAAAAATGGAGTTTATCTTAGATCTTTCAAAAGGTTGGTAGCCTTGGGAGGTGAGGTGTAATTTGTAAGTGGTAGGAATAAGAGCCTCCATATGAAGAACGGGCACCTAGTTGCATCTTTGCTTCCAAATCCAATTCGAATTAATTAGTGGCAGAAAAATGGTGAACAATAACTGTGTTATATCATAAGCCTTCCAGACATGGTGTTGTTACCTTTAGGGTCAAAAGATGGTGTAATAGTCACAACCAAGAATACTTCATTGATGTTTTCTAATCTTCAAAGAATCATGTCATGAAAAATGCATGTTTGAGAAAATTATTTGCAAATGTTTTCTTGTGCCAGCAGATTGATGGAGGTGAATTAGCGTGGTGAGTTCATGAAACGGAAGACTAATGGAGAATATAAGTGAATTTTAAGGCCATGGTGTCAACAACAAGGGGTGCACTCGACCCACCTTTTCCAAATGCCAAATGGAAGACTTAGTTAAAGAAAATGTTTTTTCAATAAGACAAAAATTAAGAATTTTGTATGATTGTGGTTTTAAATGTGAAATGGGACAGATTCCCCCGAAGGACAAAGCTGCTTGCATGAAGAACAAGTTCACATGCCACAAGTTTCATAGTATTTGTAAATATAATCTCTTTCTTTCATGACTCTCTATTGGTAATGTACTTTGCAATTAGGAACCAAAACTGGTGGCCATGATGGACTGCTAGTATTTAAACTTATTGAATGAAATACAACCCATGTATCTAAAAGAAAGCTAACACGGACATGGGTGATGATGCCCTTCAAAAACATGTTATTCGAAGGACCATGTGGATGTGCATTGATAGGATTTTTTAAGTTGGAATTTTGAATGTAGCCTATGGTCATGATGCTGTATAAGTGGTCATGGATTTTGTAACAAAGATGAAGAACATTGTTTTTAGAACAAAAACATGTGAATTATCAAAAGAATGCTCATTTCTCCTATGCATCTGTCTTTTAATAAGTTTTCAAGACAGATGGAGAGGAGAAATGAGCATTCTTGTGACATTTAAAGACAGATATTAAGAGACGTGCCACATCACATGCAATCATCCAGAATCTATGTGAATAACGTGTGAACACTCTTTCCATCCAGACCTTTGTAAAGCAAAGTGGCACAATTCTGGCCTCGGTGAATGCTTTCAAAATACCTTGCCGTTTTGCATTTTGATTTGCAAACTTTTGGGATAAAAGTAGAATAATCAAATCTAAAGCCTCGAATTTGCACCAAAATGACCACCATCAATTGTAGTTGGAGCATTCTTCAGAGAACATAGTGAACAGGACTATGACGTTCCCCGTTAACACCTCACTATAACCGCAACTGCTTTTGTAGAGGTACACGCATAGAGGCGGGCAACCAGCTTATAACACCACGCCCAAATCTAGGTGAACTGGATATCTGAATTTGCCACTGATTTCCATGTCTACATTGTTTTGCAAGAGGTGGCGTTATGATCTATCGTGCGAGGACTCATAATCATTTGGAATTTTAACAAAGATTCTCTTAGAGAATTAATGGACAAATCAAAGATTCTTCACCAAGTTTTCATGGTTCTATCACCAAGTTTGTCTTCTAGGTAGGGTTTCCAACGTCTAGAAAACATCTCAACTATGACAAACCAAATAATCAGAGCTTATGCCCACTATGAAGACATTGCTTTCAAAAGGGTTCAACTAAATCAACTTCAACATCTATGCTCAAGGGAGAATTTTGAATATTTCAAGAATTTCTCTAAAATAAAAGGCATGCCTTGTGCGGGAGGTGCAATGCGGAGAGTTGGCAGCCACAATCTGACAACTCTCTATAGAATCATGATTTTTCTCCAAATATTTCTGGTGTGTTTACATATATAAATAGCATACATGCTACTTTTTTGTCATTGATTTAAACTAGTTCCCGGTGGATAATAGAATAAAGAGAAAAGCATAGTTGACTAACAAAACCAATTAATCCATAGGATGAAGAATGAAATAAGAGTGTTTTTCCACCCCCAAGGTGCCTACAGCAAAACCATGTGGGATCAACCCCAAGACCAAGTAAAACTATTTTTTCGGCTCACCCCCAGGGTCACTCCGTCTCACAAGAGCGCAAATCATCAACCATGGTTCAAGTTATTGATGTAAAACTTTACTTTAACAAGAACGAATCTGACGGCCGTTACATCGCACGGTTACAACCATGTTGGCTAAAGCGTCACATAAAACCGCCCTTCACTAAATTGTACAATGATGCGATGATGCTTTGGAGGATCTTTCATCCTTTTGAGCCAAAAAATAGTTTCTTACGGCTTGCTACTCTTTTTAATATGCTTATCAATTGGTGAATAAGGTGGGCAACTACAGGGATAGCAGTTGTCGATATAGATGCCATAAGAACGCATTATAGATGAGGGAATTGAACATTGTCTCACCATTTCTTGGACATGCGCTCTAAAAACAAGAACAAATCCTTTAAGGTGTGTGGCGCATTCATAGAAGCAAGGATATCGTTGCCCTTTATCTTTGTACAGTCCACCCAAGGTTGAATCTACTCTAGGTGGTCCGAACGACCATGTATGGAATCATAATCAACATTGAAACAAAACAACTAGTTTGTCATCACTAAATGTTGATGTCAAAGGACTCTTAGGATGGCCCATGAAAATGATAATCCTCATCAAATTCTTTTGATGTTTTAAAGGAACACCTTAAACTTGATGGCTACGTGACACAGCATATAATTTGTGTACGTCACACTCTTCAAACATCATATGGATGAATTTTGACCATACCGAAGATATAGTATTGCACTACCTATGCAATATCAATGTGAAAGATGAATATCCAACATAAGACTTTTTGGAACAAAGACAATCTCTGAATGAACTCATAATGACTTTGGTGTAGTGGAACCGTACTTCACTCATTCGAAATGTCATGGTGAAGTGACTTAAGTCCCTTGGTTTTGGCAATGGTTTGATTCATGTACATTGTCAAATGCAAGTACAATATGTCTTGGATGTCACTACAATGATATCTAGGATTGTGGCGGTTTTTGAGATGTATTTGATAAGGGTGATACCCCCTACAATTGCCTTGCATAAGGCACACAACAAATACTTGATTGAGTGAAAGTACCGAATGTACAAACAATAAGACATTGAAGCACCACAGGTTGTTGCAACTTGGTATACACAATCCGTTCTCGAAATCTTGAATTGAACCCTTGGAAGCAATTAGATAATCACAAAAGAAACGAGGAAATGGTTGTTCCAGGATCATTGGATGTGATGTGGATGTGTTCATTCACATGGCATTGACACCCCTAAGATGTTCTTCCAGCTTGTAACGTAATGATCGAGATCATGGTACACCATTTTGGTGAATATTGTACAATGAACAATATGCTCGTAGATAGAATGCATGGTCATTGAGATGACTTATCTCAGCAAACCTAGTTCAAAAGCACTTTGCTTTTGATGCAAACGTGAGCGGGAGGTTGTGGTACCCATTTAAGACAGAAATGAGGGGATAATGGTTGAGACCAAGATCATCTAGGTCAAAACATTATTGTGTCTAATGATGGAATTTGACAAAAATTGTGAATGCCAGTCAATCAATGCCTCCTCCTTCAAAGATGAATGCAATCTTTGAACGGAAAGCAAGTGTGCTTAGCAATGATGTCGTATGAACGTGGTGTCTCCCAAACCTAAGGAAAAAGCTAGTATGGGAGATGCATGGGCTTAGTGATGCTTGGTTGAGATAAGCCAACAAACCTAGAGGTGTTGAAAGAGGTCCAATACACATACACATGGTCATGAACACGTACTGACAAACAGAGAGGACAGATGTCCGGATCTTGGATTGCACGCATTGACAATGTTGAGGGGAGGTACCACCTTGTTCATATCCCCTTGGATGAGATCATGTCCGAATGACATGGGAAGTGGTGTGTGGACCTGCACAGTTTTTGTTGGGACGCCCGGTTAAATTGTCATTGGACGCTCCTTGCCAAAGAGCGTCCAACAAATTGCTCAACATGTACCACACAGAATTTGGGAAAACTCACCCCATGTATCCTTTTCCAAATTTGAAAGACATTGTTGAAAATGTATGTCTCACAAGGCATCGACTATGCCACTAATACACATGTGCTATGAGTTTTCGGTGAAGGCACACCCACACTTCTGAAGATCGTGTTTATCTCAACGTGGTAAGAGCCAAGGGATGATGCGATCAACATTGTGTGTTTTACTTAAAGGATTATAATCACAAAAACCATATTCGTGTCTGGTATTGTGCATGAACATGACGCAATTGTGGTGCGGATGACAAGAGTTCACACCTGTGATCTTTTCATCGCTTGTTATATGGTTTGTATCATGAAGTATGCAATGGTCGAACCTCCATGAGCAGAGAGAAACCAGGATGGTTTTGAAGCAATAGGGGAGGAATGTAAAGTACAAACCGTTTTCAACATGAAAAATAGTCGGTAAATGATTATCGGGTATTTTGGGTACTCAAGGCTCAACTTTTGAGGAGCCAAAAGCCTGGGAAACATAATCTACCAGAGTCTAGTTTGAAAATGGCCTAAAAACTAATCACTGGTCAGATTTAAGGCAAGAAAAGTGCCACGATGGAAGATCCATTACGTCACTCCTCTTTCCCTGTAGTTGGCCGCTAGGGTCCTATCCCCACATGGATGTGCCACGTGGAAGAAGAGGGTTTTAGGTCGCATGTTTACAACAATGCTAGATGACACCTTTATGTGTTTGTGGCACGGATGGTCTCAGCAGAAATGGCTGAGGCGACCATTTGCTCCTCCTCCTTGGACTAACTATTATAAGGGCTAAAATTTTGGTTCTACGGTAAGTCACAAAATAGCCCACACGTGTTACATTCACCTAATCCAAAATAGGTAAAATCTTGTGTGTCCATAAAATATTGATATGTTGGAGGAATTAAAGTTTAGGAGTGGAATTTTACAAGCTACAAAACTCCATCTATGACAAGAATTGCTGCAATGCCAAAATTTGTTTCATACTCGATTTTGTACTATGTAATAACATTTGGAACATGATATCATATTGATCATGTTTTATTTTTCAAACTTCATAGCTATGGCGAAATTGCAAAACAAGAGCCTACTATGAGAACAAGCGTTTACATATGGCATGATATGGAAACTGGAAAAAATCAAGGACCTACTAAAGCTATTCATACTTATATTTCATCTTTGAGTGCTCAAATGTAACATTTGACCAAGAAATTCTACGGTTTATGTTTCGAGAAGGAGAAAGAATTGGTTCCTCACTTTTCTTAAATATTTGAGACAAGCAACCGTTCATTTTCTTAGAACTAGAGTACATGTTTAACCTTAAATACTAATTCAACAAAGAGTCTTCATGAACCTTGTCCCTTGGAAAAAAGGAAATTGCCGTAAACAAAAATGTACCTGGATTTTTTTTCAGTGTTTTAAAAAATTTACTTTAAGAGATTTTGATTGCATTACGTGACCTTAGAAATAGAGTGGTAAATATGAAAATACTGTATTTAAGTCTTCATAATTGGAAATACCTAGAGAAATAGAAACATTTGAATGATATTGTGGCTCCAGAGGGGCCTTGTTATGCTAACGATATGAAGTGCTTCACAGTTGGAAACGGAGTTTGTCGCTTTTCACAAGATTGGGGTCAGTTTGGTATTTTTGAGATTCCGAAAGTATGATTTGTTGTTTGAAATGTCAAAACTCGACAGTGTATATACAAGATGCATGTTCATGAAAATGAGGATCGGTTAAGCCGTTTGGTATTTTGGCGGTTCGCGTGACGCGATGCTGTGCTCCGATTTGCTAACTCTAGAAATCCCTCATTGATTCGACTGGTGGCTTCGAGATCGATTTTGGGGTTCTCAAGGGTTGTCAAAGTTGCTCAAAAGATTGTCTTTTGTAACCTCGAAACGTCAGGAAACGTCAGGACTGGGTTTTGGTGACATCCGGGAATTGAACGGAATTTGGTCGTCAATGCGCTAGGATTCCAGGGTTTCACAAGGAAATCCCTACGAGCGCGGAAAAAAGAAGTCGCAACTAAGTCGCAAAGTGGGCAAGGAGCGACAAAGAAAAAATTCAGTCGCTTTTAGGTTTTGGGACTCGTGTATGCCCATCGGCATAACACTTCCCCGCCTTCTATCCACGACGTCCTAGCGCATTACCATCACGTGGTTGGAGTCGAGCTCGGTAGCCGTCGATAAGAGGATTGACGTCCAAGAGTTGACCGTATGGCATCCAACTGTTATGTGCTGCATCATAAATCTTCCATTTGACCAAACATTGGTCTTTTCTTCCTCGTTGGCAGTGATAAAATATTGCCTCAACCTAGTACTCATTAGCGCCATTAGCTATCATGGGTGGTGTGGCAGGTGCCACGCATCCAGGAAAATCTTTCGCCTTGTTGACACAAAGTCAAAGTTTGCTAATGTGGAAGACCGTGTGAATCTACTTGTTGACGAGTATTTGCAGTTTTGCGACAACAAGAGTGCGCATCCTAATTTTTTTGAAAGGTCCCGTCCACCAAGGTTTAAGTTTTGGGTTGCTTGATTTGGAAAGTTTGACTGTTGCGGAGTTGAGAAGGACTTTGTCACCCATTTTGAACTTCTTAGTTTGTCGATGTTTATCGGCCTAACACTTCATAGCTGCTTACGTTTTTACAAGGGTTTGATGAGTTTCTTTCTTGATAACAGAAAACTTTCGTCTATGCATGCCTTGGCGGTGTACCGTTGTAGTTGTTTGACAAGCATTGTTAAAACGCTTCCACCCGTCCCAGCCGGCCATTCACCTCCGTGATCTTGTCTTGTGTTGTTGATGGAGTCATATTGGTGGGTGGTGCTGGCGGGACTGGCATGTCAGGTAAGCTTGACTCTTCATTGGTTGCATCAGATGAAGTGCCAGCCATCATCTGCTCATCTCCCTCGATGAGGCAAAAGGCCTTTTACGGTACCTTCCGCCATCACCGGTGTCTTTGTCGGTTACCGCTGCTTGTTGTCGGGTGCGGTCGCTCCGTGCGCCGACTTTATCATGAGGTCTGTGAACTTCCCGTTGGTGGAGATGCGCTAGAAGACACGTGCGGATCTTAAGTTAATGTAGAAATTACTCTTGTGCGCCACCAGGGCTGATGCACTTTGATACTGAGTGTTACGCTAGCGCAAGTGAAGTGGTTCACAATTGGAAACACAGTTTGTCACTTTTCACAAGACGGGTCAATTTTGTATTTTTAAGGAGCAGAAAGTATACTTCATTGACCTGAATGTCAAAACTTGACAGTGTGTAAAATGCGGTGTGAGTGACGCGACTCCGTGCTCCGATTTGCTACATGGAGAAGTCCCTCGTTGGTTTGAAGGGGGGCTTCAAGATCAAATTTGGGGTTCTTGCGGTTTGTCAAAGTCGCTAGAGAGATCACCGTTTTCTGTCTAGAAACGTCAAAAAATGCCGAGATTGGGTTCCGGCAGGTTACGGAAGTGACCGGAAATGGTCGTCAATGCACAAGGATTCCGAGGTACTACAAGGACTTCCCTCCGAGCGCAACAAACTAGCCGTGACTAAGTCACAAAGTGGGCTTGGAGCAACAAAGCAAAAAATAGGTCGCTCGAGGATTTTGGGACTCGTGTATGCCCACAAGAATAATATTCCCTATGTGTGAATACTGCCAAGAGTTTCAGTACAGTCACCGTCCTAGATTTATAAAAAATGTTTTATTTCATTTAAAAAAACAGATTTAGATACATGAAAGAAATAAATCCATGTGCATTAGAAGCAAAGGGGTCACAATTGCTTGGGTTCCACCAAAGTAAGTTGGAATATTGGCTGTTGTTTCTATCTTGCACTTGTCCTTCACATGAATCATTACACCTCTTTTACCATTCTTTGTAACTTCCATCTATTCACTATTTATGTTTTGCATGGTGTAACACTTGCAAGCCTTGTCCCATAAATTTCACTTCTTGAATTTGCGGATGTGGGGCAATGAGGTTAGCTTTCACAAGTCGTGTTCAATGAGGACAAAAATGTTTCTAAAAGGTCTAGGAAGCATTAGAAAGGGTGTTTTGAGTTGCCATAATTTGCAAAAATGTGTTTGAAATTTGCGTGGCCATTGATGTTGATGTTATATCTCATGTACAAGAGGACCAATTTGAAAACCCAAGGGGTATCTTGAGGAAACATGACCATGGAAAAAGGTAGCAAATGAGAGAAGCCATGTGTTGTGTTCATGTGCAGCACCAAACCCTATCCAGGTTCGCTTTGCACAAAACCAAACCATGGGCTCATCGCGCCTTCACGCAAAAGGGTATGGGAACAAATCAAAGGATTTTGTCCAAAAAATCCTTTGCACAATCCTACCAACGGAACATTTGATCGCTGAATCTACAATTTTTCCAACCACGAGCAACATTGCCCTCCTCAAATAAGGTGTGTGATGTTCCAATCGCAAAAAAAGCCTTCCAAAGGTTGTTTTGATTGTGAGCTTTCTCGCAAAGCCTATGCATAGTTGAGGATGTGCATAAGACGGCGATTTGTTTCATGTATTGAAAACACAAGACGTGAATGTTAAAGAAATTGAACAAAGATGTCCATTCAACAATGAATTTGAATCCTTAACGCAAGAATTCTAGGAAGATTGTTTTATGTACCCTATTTTTTTCCATCCCATTTAAGTCCTAAGTGAGAAATAAAGTCATCCTTATGTGTGTATGGAAAATGGATGATGATATCATAAAATCGTCTGTATCAAAGCGAGCGTGTGTGAAAGTGTATAAGAATGATTGAAATTGGAAAATATTAGGTCGAATCATATGTAATGGAAGTCGTTTCAACACAGGGAAACATGTATGGATGAACACACATAGAATTCGAGAGCTTAGAAAAATACATGTTCTTTGATGGAATGTTTAGGATTAAAAACAATGAAGAAAGATTTATGATCACACAGTCCTATTATATAGAAATGGGAACAACAAACAAGGTACACACCATGTTAAATTTTTAAGCTATCGTGCTTGCACCTACTCATTTTGGAACGGCATGCCCAGACTTCTTTTATTTGGCATCACGTATCCAACTTTTAGCAAAACAAAGATGGCATATCCAAGTCCAGTGTTTAAAGAATGGTATACCGCAAGGTGAAAACTGTACAACGGCGCATTCATACACAAGGTAGAGTGCTATTGACGCTAAGCCAAACACGATCTTGGTATAGATCAACAACAAAAAGTACGCTTCATATATGTATAAAAATACAATTAACCTCTTGAAAATGACAGCAAAATTGAACAGCACAAACATTTCAACAGAATCATCACATGATTAAGTATGTTGAAAGTGGATGATGCCATAACCTTTGCAATCATGTATAAATACGGTGCCAGGATTCTAGATTAAACTGTACGTGACTTGAATAATGCAAACCAAAAATGAAAAGTGTACATGGCATACTAGACGTTTTTAACATAGAACATGAGCGTATGCTGTGTCTGATTTCCGACGTCCGGGTACGCCATGATCAAACATGATATATGTATTTGAATCCTGTAATTTTCTCATAGTTTCTGGTTATGCCATTTCCAAGTCTCATCTTGTGGGCATAGCATTGTAATAGAGAACACGGTGTCGTCTTCTTAGCTATTTCACCCATAAACATAAACCCTCTTGTAATAGGTACCCCTCCTCGTCGCCTCCTCTCTCTCCGTGGTACGTAATCGTCACAAGTAGGGATGGCAGCGGTAGTACCCATAACGCAGAAACGCGCGTTATTATACCACGGTATGGAGCATACCGTTGTATTGTGTTCAATGTTATGGTACCGGTACGATATCGGTAGTAACCCCCTGGGATATCGCATCAGGACCGCAGTACCATGCAATGGTACCATACTGCGTAACTCAAAGAGCTTCGAAGCCCAAATCGCCACAAAAAGACAAAAATAGCACGGCGATTGTTGCTGACGCTACAAACAAAGGGTGTGGATGATAGATAAAGTGGCTCTGGGCGTTTTGACTTCACGAAGGTGGTAGAATGTCAAATAAATGTTCAGATTACCGTGGCATTGACGTTATAACGTGATAACTGCCAAATAACGCCCCTAAAAAACAATTTCTTGTGTACCACGGTATTTTCGAGGAAGCACGTCATCGGCCACGTGACGGTCAAAGTCAAGTGGGTGCTGCTTGTTTTTTCCTGTTCGGTGTTACCAAACAAGGTTTTCTGTTTGGTGCGATTGGAAAGTCCCATTTGGCGAAGGAAACAAGACATTTTCCGTTGACAAAATAGGAATTTTTGTTCTATGGGATGAACTGGGAAATGCAAAAACATTGACAAAAGAGGACTTTTCAACTGACGGAAACGACTTTCTGTGTTTCGTCATACGAAACAGACCAAAAGACCTCATAATCTGCGCTGTATACGCCCCTCCTCTTCTCTTCGCTCGCCAAGCCTTCCGAAAAACACTCCACAAAGCATGCATAGACTTCAAACCACACATCCTCATCGGGGATTTCAATTGTATAACACACCCTCTAGACCGCAGCCCAGCCCGTATCTCCCCAGACAAAGAAAACCTATAGATCCTACTCGACTCTATAAACAGCAGGGACACCTTCTGATTTAAACACCCCCGGTTGCACAAATACACATACTACTCGCACACTCACAAAGCCACGCCTGGTTAGACCGAACCTACAACATCACCTCTCTCCAAGCAGATATCACAAAAATCTCACACATGCAAATTCCATCTCAGACCATTATGCGGCCAACCTTGTACAACTGACTTTCTATACCCACCTCCCCACCAAAGGCAAGGGTTACTGGCGCCTTAACACCTCCCTCATCAAACGATCGTGGGCTAAGAAAAAACTCCCTAAATTACTATCAAACTCCTGGACCCGCTCGAAACCTATAAATGTCAAATTCCTTAAAGTATTCAGCCAATAAGAATCCAGAAGAACACGGAAAACTATAGCCCATATGCAACATGAACTCGCAACAGCGCGTAGAACCCATGCAACATCCCCCTCCACGACAGACTCCACAGACATGAATCCATTCTGTTTTGTCATACGAAAAACACTGTTTCTTGGTCCCTACCGCCGCCGATCATGGCTCTCCACACGAACCGACCGGAACCCCGACTGATAGCCTGCCCAACGAGGCACCAATTACTCACCTCTCGCTCACGGGCTTGCCCAACATGCATCCCACGACCGCAATTTACGGAGCCCCAACGGCACATGCGGAAGAACCCGCATGGCAACCCCGGAGAATGTCGAACCTCCAAGATCCGCTGGACCCGCGCCACACATGCCTGGCACTCGTCATTCTCCTCCTCACCCTCCTCATTCTTACCACCAACCGTCCCACGTTAGCCCCGACACCTCCTTTTTCAGATCGCAGCTCGTCATGCAACCATCACCGGACGCCGCCGACTGACCGCATCAAAACAGAGCTCACCCTACTCATCCGTACGTGGCTCTCCGTCCGAAGCACACTACCACAATTCACCCACAAGAACGCAAAAAGCGCAAACCCCTCAGTACCCACGGAAAACCCCCTCGCACATACCCCACAACCCTCATTAACCTCAAAATCTTCCACACACACGGTCGGCGTAAACTTAGCAGGCTGTCCCGCCGTATCACCAACTTCCCCCCACCCCTGCCCCCCCACCCCAGCAACTCAGACCTCGCACCCCCCTCGACAAACTCCAGAACCCAACCCCACCTTCGAACATCACAACGCAATGCCTCCCCTAAGGCACAGAGCATTTCAAACACCACAGAGTTGGATCCAACCCGCACTGCCGCACACTCCACATGGCACCACCCCACTCTCAGCCACAAATAGAGAGAGACAACTCCTTCTGCTCCCATGGAATAGGATCCACCATCATCTTGCAGAACAAGACCCCCACAACCCGCCACCAACGAGAACCCAACCACGCCCGGCGGAACCTCCAGGTCCTAAACTCGTCCCTAACCCAACCACGTCAGCCATCCCCTCCCCACATTGAACAAAAAGAGAGCGAAGCTACCCAGCTACGAAGCGGCATAAGAAGCATCCTCGTGCCAGCTGCCTCGCTCCTGCGCCTCCAACACACGCACTAGCACGCCAACGTTACAACAAACCGCACGCCTAAGAGACGTCGAAGGAGGCAAGAGGACGATCACCGCACCCAGAACACCACCAATTACGACCTTCCCCTCCCCCCTCCCACCTACCCTTCAACAAGGTCCCCCCCCTCCCCAACTCCCCCCCCAACACCCTGATCCTCCTCTCTGTCTTCACACCCAGCATGGGACAACATCTTAACCCCCCACCACTCCCATCCTCCCCCCACTCCATACCTACTCCCTCCCCACCCCGCGCCCCTCAACTCTGTGCGTCTCTCATCTCCCTCATTCTAGCCTCCATAGAATGCGCACATACCCCTCTCCCCACCCTCCCTCTCTAAGAACGTACCTCCCTTGGGACAGCTGGTCAACCCCCCCCCNCCCCCCCGGCCGAACCTCTCCCTCGTCCCAGACCTGCTCATCCCCACCTAGGCCCCACACCACCCCTTCAAATCCCCCCCATCCTGCACCCCCTCCCCCCCTCCCATCTCTATGGAATTTGTCTGTCTCATATTGCCCCCATAACGTCTTCCCCTCCCTCCTTCCCCCCTCAACGCGTTGTTTTCCGCCCTCCACCTCGCAGATCTGCCCCTCCCCTCCATTATGACAGTACAGTCCTCATGCGGCAATACCCTTCCCTCACCCCAACCGCCACCACCCCCATCCCAGATCCACCCCTTGCTACCCCGCCTCACTCCCCACCTCCTTACATCACCCCTCCTCCACCCCGCTCCCCACCGCCTACGATCGCTTCCTCCCTCTCCTCCTCCTCCTCTAGAACCTGGTTGGCGTGACTCCATACATGGAGACCGAGACCGACCAGTATGCGTTACAAGCCTCTCACCACCCAACCACACAGTCCTCTTGCGCCCACCGGATATGGCATCCCCTTCCGAGTTCCACATGGAAGACCTTCAAATGGTCTTGCTCGAAGATGGCACCATAGGCCTCGCACCCCTCAACAGTGACGTCGTCTCTGAATCCTCGCCCAGCAAACGCAAGCTGTCACCTGAAAGGGACAACGAAGACACCACTACACCCCAACGCATGCCTCACCCTGGACCCTCCCTGATTGCCGGCCCCTCAGGCACGGCTACTATGGCACGGAACACGACAGCGGAACAACCTGGCAACGCCGCCCCAGTTGGCGCAACCACCATCTCCCCTGATCAGCCACTACCACGCACGACCCCTGCGACCCCTACACCACCACCCGAGGCTATCGCCATGCAATCTCTATTGGTCGCTAACACTATGACCGCACCCCTCATTCGGAGAGAGAATAACAGGTCCACACCTGCCACCGAGGCTCCCCTCCCTAAAGCCGGAGTACGGACTCTTCACCCCCCCTCTAGGGCAACCCTCCCTGAATCCCTCCTCCGTCTGAGAGAACGGGGAAGGGGATGCCCTCAACCGCGCTACCGTAGACGCCATAGCTTTTCCTGAGGTGTTTCCTGTAAAAGAAACGGCCGCCGGCTGCCTCATCTACCTCCTAATCCCGGACGACGTCTCTTTGCTGCACACAATGATGACCAACTCTCTTCTTC
Organism: Penium margaritaceum; assembly: GCA_023375785.1. Taxonomy (NCBI): domain Eukaryota; kingdom Viridiplantae; phylum Streptophyta; class Zygnematophyceae; order Desmidiales; family Peniaceae; genus Penium; species Penium margaritaceum. Next base: position 90,764 of record SZWC01006055.1, on the reverse strand, counting down.
AAAAGCTGATTGTAGAGAAGACTTTCTCGGCTGACTACGTCAGCCAGATTGTCACCCAGCGTGCAGACATCACATTCCGCAATGGCAAGAAGATCAACCGAGAGCTGCTGATTCTCCCCAACGCAGACTCAGCAATGATGGTGCGCGCGATGCGCGTATTTCCTTTTCATGCCACTGATGATAAAGGACGCTCGGTCCTCATCAACGGCGTGCGCCAAACCTGTCCTGAATATGAGGACTACCTGGCCCGCAACCTATCAGCGATTACCATCGTCATACAGCACAAACTTGACACCTACACCCCACAGAACATGGTCACCCTCTTCAACGAACTGGTCATTACACCCTCCACCCACCCTTTCCTCTTGGAACTTCTCCATCTTCACCACTTTGAAGATCCCCTCACTGATGCCCACAATGGCACACTGAAGGCCATCGCAATCCCCCGAGATGAAAATTGCAAGTGCCTGCTGGAACCGGCAGCAATTCGCTATGCCCCAAACTCCAAGCCCATTCTAGTCAACATGTCCATTTACACATGCAAGTTCTGCGGCCAGAACCACAAAACAGGCACACACACACCCTCTTTCTTAACGAACGCCGCCGCCCAAGCAACATGTCTCATCTCACGATCACCAAAGTCCACACCCTCAATTGTAAGTGGAAGACCAATTTAACCGCACCTCTCATCACTCCCCTTTCGCCCACTTCCCTTCCTCACTGCTTCCCCTCAATATCTCTGTCACGTAGTAAAGGAATTGAAGGAGTGCTGGCTGATCGACCATCTCAAGGTGGACGTGGGCATAATCCTGACCAGCGTAGGCAAGAAAACATAATTCTGGTTCAGCCTTTTCCTGCGCTGCCACAACGCCCACGGTCGCAGCCTTCAAGAACTCGCCGAACATATCACGGAATCCCCCACCCACCTGGACGAACTCGCCAAAACCTAGGACCCCTCCCAGATCCCACACCTCCTCCGCTTCTCTTGCGAGGCTCTGTTCACGGACCTCCAAGCCCACATCGCCTGTACCATCCACCAAGCCCCAAACAACCCACATCGGCGCTCTGCTACCTCTCGAGCAGCGAGACGTCACAGCACCACTGCCAGGACAACCCCACCAAACGCACCCCCTCAACCCCCCCCATCGAACCCCACTCGAGCTGATCCCTCCAACCTCAACCACCGAGGGCAAACGAGCCCAACTCACAGTCAGCCCAACATCCCAACGGCGCAGCTGGTCTGCCTTCATCAGCAGCTACCCCGTAAGGCCTCACCCCCCCCCCCCCCCCCCCCCCCCCCCCCCCG
>SZWC01006055.1:45492-69336 GCA_023375785.1 Penium margaritaceum | reverse complement strand
CTAAGAGCAGTGAGGAGTTGCTGAGGCGCTCACACCTGCTTCTTGGAGGAGGGGTTGAGGAGTGGTGCGTCCCACAGATATGTGTCGCCAGGGTTGATGGCGTTGCTCACACTCTTGCCGCTCTTGTCGAAACGAGTCTGCACAGTTTGCCGCATGGCAACCCATCTCAAGTGTGTTTGAATCCAAACAACACATCTAGCTCGTGGTTCACTACTGTGCTGCACATTGAGAACCCACAACGTTGCAATCCAGGGCCTTCGTCGTTCTGAATGACTGTAACAACTCGCCCTCCCTTTCTTCGACCCGCTCAGTTTGAGCCTCAAACTGACAACGTTGCAGAATGCCGAGCCTTCGTTTGATTTAATGCAGCGGAAACTTCATCTCACTCACCATAAGGCCGGACGAGAGGTCCTCCACGACCGTGACCTTCTTGGCAGCTTCCGCACCTGCAGGACGCACAGAAAAAAAAAAATCACGGACGAGTTTAGAATCCGAGGCGCGTGCTTCAATGCTTACATGATTCTCCCGTTGCCCGTCATCGGGACACAGGATTCTGCAAGGTAAGGGTTCGAGGGAAGATCGAAGCAATCTCTTCATGCAAATTGAGGCAGCAACGACGTGCGCGCCTCGGAAATTGCACTCGTTTCCAGAGTCATAGCGGGAGTAACGACAACAAATGGAAGCGTCGGACATTCAGGCGCGTATGCAGAAGGCGCTTTGGACCGAGAAGCTCCATGACGTCCTACTACGTCATGCGCGCATGTTGAAGAGCTAACGGTGACACAAGTGAGGCAAATGAGACGGATTCTCGGCGGCAAACATGAGTCCCACTTTCATGTGAGTGTGACTAGATGAGTCCTAAAACGTCAACTTTTCGTCTGGACGCACTTGAAGCCCTCACGATGAAGCCTCCTCTGAATCTGGAGAGATACTACTTTTTCGTTTGACGCTCTCAGTCGCACGCAATGACAGCCTGCCGTGAGGGGTGATTCGAGCTTTCGTTATGGTGTGACCTACTGAAGGCGGAGAGCAGCAAGACCACTGCTGAGACGAGGAGGATGCGGAGTGCCATGGCGTATTCGTGAGCTCAGGAGTTGCACGAGAAGGGGAAGAGTGATATCGGTCGACGGACGAGGATTGAAGCCACTTCTTTACCGATGAGTTCATAGAAACTGGTTGCCGCCAATTTATGAGCACAGCCGAATCGCACTCATCCGCCGCCGACACTGAAAGCGCTCCGACGGCCTGTAAGCATGCGGCCTTGTCCTCCAGCAGAATCTGGAACTCCATCCGGAGGAAGCCCCCTCTCCTCAGCCTGAACTTCCCTCCAGGCCCCCATCGAAGCGCGCGCGGGCAAGCGTTTGGGGCATTGCGCGCTCGGGCGCGCATCGGGCTCCCGAGTTGCGATTTACGCCATGCATTACGGAAAAGCACAACCGTCTACATGGCATGCCGTGGCTGATGGCATGGCGTCACGCACACCAGACCCGCGGAGAACAGCAGCAGTCAGAAGGAGAGCAGCAGGCCCTTCGCCCTGCGCTATGGCGCAACAGAGCGCCGCTCTGAGAGCGGGTTAACCCTTGCTCCTTATGCTTCGTCTTAAGCCCATTTCGAAGAAAAAACGTCGGTCTTCTCCTAGAATCGACCAGGCAGCCATGGTGCCTAATCTTCTGGGCAGTTTCACGACATCCGGCACGAGTGGCGAATGTGGCAGCGACAACTACAGTGGGCGCTTGTGACGATTAAGCACCACCGAGAGAGAGGGGAGGCGACTCGGAGGGGTACCGCTTACCAACGGTTTGGGCAGTGTGTGGGGTTCCGAAACTGGGGACGATTACTTCGGCTTGTAAGACACCGCAAAGTAGTGCCTCTAACTAGAAACTATTTTCGGCGTCTGGAGACATGAGCCTGCAACATAAACGTTATCCTCACCTGGGTGTACTTTGCCCAGCTTCAGAACGGGGCAAAGTACACTAAGCCCCCTACCTGAAGAGCTGGCAGGGCCGGCACGGAAGGTTCGGCACGACTTCGGCCGGATTCGGGATCCGAGAATCTCACTGTGCCCGAAGGAAACAACAAATTGGATCTCGTGTGACACCGCAATTTTTTGACAAATTTTCAGGTTCTCACGACATGGGCAACCGGAGTGTGAAAGACCATCGAGGCTCAACACTTCGTCAGTATGCCGACAAAGAAATGCATTCACTTCCTCTTGCAAATATCGACGGGAGCACGAGTTCACCCGTCGCAATACACGGATGAAACCAGGGACAAAGCCGCGTACATTGTGACAACACAAGCCATGGGAACGTCACTCCATGTACGACGTACCAGCGAGATCGAAGATGAACATCGATGTGCGAAGCGGGATATCACTGTGTGGGGTACTTCAATCGAACACAAATGCACATCATATAACGATGTCGACATTATCAAACGGTAAGCGGCATACCTTTCGGAATCCTGCTTTGTTACGCGAACTATCATATGCATCACACCTACCTCGGGAGGCAAACTGTGGTCTAAGCATTCCAACCTCGCACCTTTCGAGATGTTGACGTTGCTGTTTCACATTTTGCACTTGCAGTGAGGCTCAACCCAAGCTTGCAGTGAGGCTCGAACCAAGCTTCGCTCAGGCAAGTTACGTGAGAAGGTGTATGATAAAGGTGTTGTACTCAGCGCAACGCAGGCTGTAGGTATGGAGCACGGATTAAAGTTTGGGCCTATACCTGTGTTCTACCAAGAACTGTCCGTAGTTGCTTTCTGCTTCTATACTAACCACGGATGAGATAGTAATACCACCACTTAAATCGACGTGATGTGAAACGTGACTTGTTCAACCAACCAAATGATAACACCGCTCTTAACCTCAAGCAAATGCAGTCGATGAAATCGACGAATAAACACAATAAGTGACATAACTAATTTAACGAACAATACAAAGGCTGCAAACAAACCAATAGCGAGTGGAAATGCGATGGCCGTCCCCATCACGTTTTAGGCGGGAAAAACTTTATTTGAATGGCTTCCTAGCCTTTTTTCTATTCGCGATCGTAGCACAACACAACTCGAAAGCAAAAAGTACCTCATTGAGGGCTTTCAAGCCTTCAGTACTATTTCTCTGCATGGGCTCAAATTTTGCAAATATTACTCATCACGAATCACACTGCGCCGGACGACTAATCGACACAGACGTCACTTCAAAAAACAGGCAGAGCATGCTTGTATGAATGAACACAAGACTAAACCGGAAGTAATGGTAAGACCATGGATACACAAACCTTCGACAAACATAACCCCAGGAACATAGGATGTACTGCGCGATTTCAAAACGGGACGGAAATTCTGTTCCGTGTGTACTTCCGCGACAACAAGGGTTTCAATATGTCGCATGAAGGAAGTCCGACCGCGTTCACGGTCGATGGGAGTCAAGGCATCGTACACCCATGCCGGCAAATATCCCGCGGCGTGTCGGCTCTTGCCTACCCCTTGCCGCACCTCTACTCCATCGCGCACGTGGCTCGGCCCTGCGCCCAGTTCAGCAATCCTCTACAATCAAGCAGTCACGGCATACACGTCCCCACACGTGGACACCAGTCACGGCATACACGTCCCAACACATGGACACCAGTCACGGCAGACATGTCCCAACGGGTAACTATCCAGCAATTTGCACCCTCTAGGTATATGTTTGCTCGCGGCCCGCGCTATGGATTCCATGGCAAGGTCTCTCCCGACCCAGCCATGGATCCAAACGTGTAGAGACTTATCTCTGAGATTCCCTCACTAGAATTTATTGACGAAGAAGACAACAACTTCATCGAGTGGAACGAAGCTTTACAACGTGCCAGTCAACGCGTCCTCGTACGGGGCATTCGTCTCAGACCACTGTTTAGGGAAATGGTGAACTGGAGGGCACGACGGAACTCTAACTACTGGCCAGATTACGAACATTCCCTTCTTGAAGCTCGAACTCTCCTCTTCACCACAACAGACCTCGCATTCCAGGACATCATCACCACAGGAGGTCTGAACATTGCAATCATTATGCCGGATATCGAGGAACGATGTGCATGAGGAGAACCTGCCACGCAGACACGGAGGCGCAGACGCGAGTACATACCACGAGCACTCCTACCAAGCGAACTCCCTCCTCCTCCTGCTTTGCCGCCAGTGTCAGAGCCATCTCCACCATAGAGAGAATCCACACCTTCGAGGAACACCTCTTCTGCCGAAGAAAGCACCAGAACCACCAGGAGATGCTTTCCCTCCTTCCATTATCGTTGAAATGGGGGATGACCAAAGTATATGACACAATGTTCATCATCTATTTTAGTACAAATACAACCATTTCCTTTCACATTCGAGTGTCCTTATTCCTTTCAAGTTGAACGTCATAGTGCACAAAAATTACATTCCTAGAAAAATATCTTCATGCATTCTAATGATTTACATCTACAATTACCACTCCAACCATACCATGGGTGTTCACATATCGTATATTATTCATCAGCATTTTACAATGTTAAGGTTACGATACCTTCATGAAGATTGTGTTATTTGTTCCACATGTGCGGAGTTCAATAATACCATTAATTTCCCTATTTCCTCCCACGTCACTCCACAGTAGTCTGACAGTATAAGATCATCTATTTTGGAGAGGCCCAAGGAGTAGGCTTGCATTCTCTACTACAAACAAGAACGTGGCTGTAGAAAGGGACGGCCAAGAGATTACACCAGAGTGACAAGCTTTTAGATTAATAGGAGCCAGTGAGAACCTTAGTTGATGTTCAATGGCAATTTGGCCAGAACGTGGCAATTTGACCAGAACGTCTCGTGACTGCTCAAGGACATCATGGAGTACGAGTTACTCCTTAAACCTTGTCGGTACAACAGAGTGCCAGTGAGGTTCCCTCTTCGAGGAGTGTAATCTGATTCAACTCGCCTTCTTCCTCCGGCCTTTCTCACTGTAAGACAAAGTGAACAAGACAAGATCTTTTGTGATTTTTTGTGTGGAAAAGGCAACTACATTGAGTTTAATACAACTATAGAGATTTCATCTCACCTTCATGATTTAACCTCTCTCCAATCATGGCTTGGCTATCAATGTTCTCTTCATCATCGTCTGCCTGCTGAACACCAAAACCAAATTCAGACACTTTCATGGAGAAGGCAGACAATGACATGTCTAAACAATGCTCCACCATACCGTAGGAGATGCATCATTATCTGACCCTTCAATGTGCGCATTCTCATAAGGAAACGTACTGGACAAGATACCACTGGCCTACATCAAGGCATCTTGAATTATCTTTAGACGAACACAACTATGTGATGGAGGTCGCCAAACTACCTTTCATCAACAATGGCGCTGCTTCCTACCTTGACGTGAAGCTCGTGCTCACTGATTTTGGCCACATAGATACTTTGTACATCTACATTGAAGAGTGGAAACCATCACTTATTGGAAAAAGATATGCCATTACTGAACAAATGCTTCGGGATACCTTGTTACCTTCAGATGCCTGTCGTGCCTTGACAATGGCGTCCACATCGTCACAGGGACTTTGGCTGACACTATGAAGGTCCTTAATGTTCGATGTCAGTTGCACATATGCTGAATTTACATGAGCGGTCCAAACTTTGGCTGTTTCATGCCTCCGCTCATCTAGTTGAGGCCTCAACAAGGTAATCTCGTCTTCCAAAGCCTGGATGACTCGGGCCTTTTCCTGCAACATATCGTATGCCATTAGTACATTGCAGGACATAGGGAAAAAACACATGGCTTGAACATCTTGTAGGGAACACAGAGGGGAAAGACCAAAAAGATTGAAATCTTACATCTTGGAGGGGAGACATGGCTTATTCACTCTATGCGACGCATGGAACCGTCTCATGTCCAGTGCTTTCGTGCACCTCTTCTTGTTTGCAAACTCCGGCACCACATCTCGCAGAAGTCTTGGCAATCTTGGAAGTGGCACAAGCCTTGGCAGTGGTGGCAGCCGCTGCAGTGTTGGCTGTAGTAGCAGCTGCAATAGTCACGGCAGCCGCGATAGTTGTGGCAGTCGCGGCAATGGCGGCAGCCACGGGAGCCAAGGCAATCGCGATAGTGGCGGCAGTTAGAACACTCGCGACAATGGCGACAGACACGTTGGTGGCGGTAATTTTGGCAGTATGCGTAGTTGCGCCAGTTGCAGGATTTGCTGCTATTGAGACAATCCCAACAGTAGCTATAGAAGCTGTAGTCACCGAAACTGCTCTAGCCTCAGCAGTCTCAACAATCATGGTAGGCGCAGGCACAAGGGCAGGAGAAGGAGGAACTGCAAGAGTAGAGGCGGGAGCGGGAGCTGGAATATTGTCGGGAACAGGCGCGGGAGCAAGACTAGGAGCAACACCAAGAGTAGGGGCGGAAGTAAAGACACTCGCCACGCTCTCCCTAGGACAATCTTGGGCTGTCCCACCTAACATTCACTCATTGTCTTGGAAACCCATCATTCTGTTGGTGTATTCACGTCCACCACCATATTCCTCCTACGCAAGGGCACGAGGCGTAACGCTCATGTCAAGGACGCACGTTTCAGGGCTATCACCCATGAGCTGCACAACAAAATATTCAGTCAGTAAGCTGCTGCAAAGACTAGGCGGGGTTGGTGCGAGAGGTTCTTGGTCGCAAAAATACTCCCTCATCAACTCGACTTGTGACTCTATTGGAAACGCACAAGGCCTCACAATCCCGATCGCAATGAACAATCGGAAAAGCTCGGAGACGGAATCATTAGGTGCCCTAGACTGTCAAAGGTCATGGTGTTCAGACCTCTCCTGCTAAAGGAAAATGGTGACACATAATAGGAGGTTGAATACGATGCCATATCGATACACTTACTAGCAGAAGGTGATGTAATAGCAAATAATCGTTGTCGATGTTGGTTTTCTGATGATGCAGTAGTCCCTCGCTGTTCACCGTGCACCAACGACAAAAAGGGAATGCCATTGTCAAAACCTTGGCTGCTGAAAGGGCATAAGCAACCAATTAGTAAAGGGCAGGCTTTACTTCAGATGCGGCTTTAGGGCTGATGGCGCATGACACATCCGGAGGATCCACTGCCGGAAGACAACTATCGCTCTACATATCGCGTGGCGGCCACCTCCCATTTGTCAGAAGTACTTGAGCCTAAACAATCACAATGACGTGTGGTTAAGGCTTTAGGAAGACTGTGAAAGAAGCATACAAGGAGCATTGGATACAGAAGAAGAAACGCCTACTTACCGATTGGATGCTCCGATCAGTAACTCCGAGGAAAGCTCCCAATCTGTAACACGTGTACAACAATCGGTTGCCCTTGGTGTTTGTCTTCACCATGAAGTCAAGGAGACCTGGTTCTTCCCTACGACAAGGGTTTTTAAATACCCATGGTTGCCATAGAAAAGCTCAAGATTGAGTTTCATTCTTGTTAGCGTCATCACCTGCACAACCAGCATCTTGTGCGCTGCCCAAACTTGGAGGATCAGCCAAATGGTGGCTAAATTCGATGTTCGAAACGGGTTCAGAGTTTTGTTCTAGAGTGCGTTTCGTGCTCTAATGTTCAGAAACCTGATCACAGAGGAGAACCCCTTCCATTGTTTATGACCAATGGCGCACACAGTCTTCTTATTGCCTTCCTTGTATGAACCCTCATCAACCGCGAATTGCTTCATATCTGAAAGGACAACGGAAATAGTGGTGAGCCACATGGGGTAGAGACAACGTACAACGACAGAAAACGGGACATTACGTCACTCACCTAAATCTGGCATCACAAAAGGTATTGCAAAGATAAGCCATGGAAACTTGGCACACTTGCGTTTGCGTACGACATTGGAGCCGGATGTGACATTTTCTCCAGCAGTCTCGAAGTTTACGGCATTCGCGGCAGTCTCGGAAGTAACAAAATTTACGGCAGACTCGGAGCCAGATGTGACAATCTATGCAGGAGTCTCGGAAGTTGCGGCATTTGTGGCAGTCTCGGAAGTCATAGCATTCGTGGCAGTCTCGGAAGTCGCGGCATTCGCGGTAGTCTCGGAGCCAGATGTGACATTGTCATCGCCCACCCTCGACACTACAGAGTGTTCACTTCCGTTGTCCACCATTACAAACCGTTATTCTACACGCATAATGTTCTAGTGGACTCAAACGAACCCCCTCGCTCAAACCACCTTGTCCATTTGTGCATGCCTCTGCTTGTAACCTATCGTTGTTGCCCACATTGCTCAGAGTGCACACTTGCTGGTGGTTCTGGGACTGGTGCTGGCGGCGGGGGCTGAGTTGGCGCTAATGCTACTTCTGCTACTACTGTTGCTACTTCTACTACTTCTGCTGCTTCTGTTGATATTGCTGCTATTGGTGCTGCTAATGTTGCTGTTCATGATGCCGATACTGCCACTACTGCCAATGCTGCCAATAATTTTGGTCTCGCTGCTCGTGCTTGTGCACAGAAGATAATAGCAGTGGGACGACCAATGTATTCTCAGCCGTTCTTTTTGATGAGCTGGACCAACCGGCGTCGTAATTAGCTACAATGGCTACTTCGACTTTTGGTGCAAGCACAATCACGTGGATTGGGGGTCGATACATGCATCTCCAACAACTTCAACGATCGGTGGAGACCGCCCGTTCCCTTGTTTTGATGGTAGACATCAGCAAGGACCGATGACTAGGTAGTCTTGAAATACGACAAAGTACGCGTTTGGATGGTTGACCACTGTTTTCTCATTTCGTTCAGGCAGCCAAAATTTGTGGAGCGCGACAGTCGTGTTGTATTCTTCCACCTCGACATCATTAGTACATCACGGAGGGGAGCATTGAAAGGTTGGGTCAGAAGTGAAGGCGGAAGGCAACGCGTAAGATGCCGCAATCCAAAAAATTGAATAGGTGGTCTCTCAACCCGATAAAGAAAACGAGTATTGGAAATATGCAAAGCGTACTTGTGAACACAATTCTACTACTGAACAGTCACCGAAAATGACAGAAACATGACACATCGACGCTGCCGACAAACAAGACGCTGCTGACAGTTATTTGAGTGCCAACAATGCTTCGTAAGTTTCTTTCTGAACCGCACGTCATTGTCGATCGATGTACGCTGAACTTGCCGTTTCGATAATTGATACACACTGCACATCACGTTTTGGTTGTCGACGGAGGCCCAAGCAGCCGGTTTGGCGGTCAGGCCCTCTTTTCCCACTTCGTCCTAACATTCGAGATTCACCGAGCGCAACAGTCGTTGTCATGTTGTATTTTTCCACTTCAAGAAATCTGGTACATAACGGAGCGGAGCATCAAAAGGTTGGGTCGAAAAGGAAGGCGGATGGCGTGGGATCGATTAGGTTGTCCCTTGACCCGATGAAAATTCGAGAAAGGTCCATTCGATCCAACGAATCGATTAGGTTGTCCCTTGACCCGATGAAGAAAACGAGTATTGAAGATATGTGAAGCGTAACTGTGAACAGAATTCTACTACTAAACAGTCCTTGGAAATGACGGAAACACGTTACATTGATGCCGCCGACAGGCAAAATGCTGTTGACGGTTATTGGAGTGCCAACAATGCTTCGTAAATTTCTGTCTTCACCGCATTTCATCGTTGGTCGATGTAAGTGAGATTTCCGTTTTGGTGATTGATTCACGCTGCACTACACATTTTGGTTGTCAATTCAGGCCCTAGTAAGTGATTTCATGGCCGATACAGGCGTAGATACTTGTCTCGAATGTTTGCAACCATTGGGCCAATCTCCATGTTGGAAACATATCTACCACGTGTCCACACGCGTATAACAACAGGGTTCGATCCCGGGTTTTTTGACGTAGCAACCTAATGCGACAGGGATGATGCTAGAACAACCTTCTACACTTTCCAAGACAAGGGAAGTAACAAACTCGGCAAAAGAATGTTGTTGCCTAAAATTGCACTCGTTCACATCAGTTAGCGCGTAAGGATTTCAATGCAAGGTACATACAGAGGAAAACGTGTTAGGCTTTGTTGTGGCCTTCCCAGTTTTGGGATGTTTAGCATTCTCATGTACATGCTCTGGATGTCTCCCAACAATGTTCTTAGGAAGTGGGCGATATGGTGGGTGGTGGGGTTATAGGTGGTGGTTTGCAACGTTTCCTTGGTTTCACACATCTTAAAACATCTACATCTATCAAGCATGTCTCTTGAAGTATGCATCTATGTCAAAGATGCCCTCTTGGCTATTTGCATGTAAACCTACACCCACGTTTTCAAGCATGGGGCTTTGTTTAGCATACATCTCAGAGCTTGTCTCTAATTGGGCATATTTAATCATTCTTCTAAAAAATGCATGTTCTGAAACATTCCACTCGAAGCATGCATGTACATGGTGCAAGCATGGATCCACAACTGGCAAAGTGGGAAAATGATCAGTTCAATGGTTGGAAAGAACACACACAGTCAATAACGCCAGCTATGAGGCTTATGGCATCACCATCATCTAGAGTCACGACAGGTCTCGTGGCTACCACAAGTGGGACAACCGTAACACCTCAAGGTGCCTTTCACCCTCCTAACATCTGGCTCTTCTGAAAACATACTTTTTTATGATATGCGGGGTTCCCAACATCATAGGGAAATTCCTCGTCTCTCATTGGATAAATCACAAACATCATAGAGCCTGCTAAAGATGGCTAGGCAATGAAAATCTATGCCGGCCGGCAAAATATACCAAAGGATAGTGGAGAATGGAGGCTAGGTGAAAATGCGACACTCGTCTTGTCTATAGTGACTTTTGCAACGAAACAACCTCAATAAGCATCTAGATGTTGGCACCTCCAGGACATCAACACGATGCCTTATGTTTCCTTCGTCTTTTGGCCTTCCAAGTAGAAAACATGTCTGCTCATGGAACTTTGGCTTTTGAAACAAATAAAATATGGGCTAAGCGTCAAAAATCCTTCGTGAATACGGGTTGCTTTGGAAACATCTGGCCGTTCATTTTCTCTAAAAGTTCCAGCTCAATTCTCAACACATTGTGATGAAATGCAACATACATGGTTGGGGCAATTTGCGTGCAGCATTGCATCACAACAAAAAAATGGTGTGAAATGTCCACACTCACAGAAATCACCCCTCTCTTTTGTTGATGCACTTGAACAATAACTCGATGAACATATTCGGACGACCAGATGAAAGCTTGATTTGCCAACAACAAAAACACAAGTGACAAGAGCTGAAGTTTTTATTTTTTTGTTCAGCATTCTAAGTTGTCTTGAGTTTATTGCCTCTATCATGATGCTTCCATCAACAATGCAACTACACATCCCCTGAAAAAATCTATCAAAGGTTATCACTGTCATTTTGAGCTCTTAAGTAATTAGTTGAACTAAGTGATCGGATTTGTAGTTATGGCCGTTTTCAATTCAAGTTGCACTAATATTTCAAATCATTCAATTTAGAAGTTGCATTCGTGAGTTTTGTGCATGTGATAACACATTTAAAGATACCAACTAACGTGTCAGAGTCTCAGGCGTTAGCAACATTTCATTAGATTAGTTCAACTAGAATGGTGCTTTTGGGCTCGCAAACACCCATGACTAATTTTTTGGTTTTTCACTCCGCCAAATTAAAATCCCAACATCACAACACCCTCGCACGCCACATGGCTAGTAAACAAGGTACACAACCACTCCGCCACACCTCGCCAAGGTCGTTTTCCACATTGAAAAACCAACTACAAACTAGTTAGCTGGTTTTGCAAATGCACATAAGTATGGTGTGGTTTAATAAGCTGTTTGCCTGCATCCATGATGGGTATTACACAAGGGCAGTTTGCTATCGCAAGGAGGAACCAAGAAGAAGACGTTGCACTCCATTTTATTGAATGCTTCCAATCATCTGGATGTAGATCCCAAGCTATCAATTTGATTTTGATTCTTTCATATGCACTTTCATCTATCAAGATGTAAAATGACGACACCTTCTACAAGCGTTTGGGAGCTCATGATTGCACCATTTTACACTGCAAAATGTTTGGTTTGAATTAAAGTTCATGTATTGATTTTACACAGACACCCGCCGATTGCTATGGCATGCATCTCCATGTCTATGAGGCTCAAAAACAAAATTCTTCAAGGGTTTACCTTCAGAAAAAGAACCGATGCATTGATTTGGATTTAAACTCTATGGTTTCCCACATTTTCCCTTTAAAACAATGATTTTTTAGTTATGTTTTTGCCAAAAACATAGGGGTTGAGATTGACGTGACTTAATATGCAGCCACATTATAACAAACGGAGAAAGTAAACTAGTAGAAAATTCCTTACAATACAATCATTGGCATGGGCGACTCAACCATCCGGGCAACTTCCAAACAAGTTGGCGCCAAAGCGCAAGCCACCAACCAACATATCATCAAAGGGCAATATATTTCAATATGTTATGTGCTCTTCTTGTGTCATTGGATGAAATTAGAGGGTCCATCCTCTTCCACTATAGCTTAATTCTAAGCAATGAACGAAAGGGAAATCCCTAACTCGGAACATACTACTATTTGGGATAATACTTGACACACCCAGGTTACCTCTTTACATGTATTAAGTACCCAGTGTGTTACTTAACGGTCAATGCCACATGAGGGGTAGAGACCCATTTTGTGCCAGACTAGGTATCTATGTTAAGTTACTCCCCCATTAGCTTGTAACCATCCATGATTTGCAAACGAAAGATGTTCACTCATCAAAATGCCTGCATAGGGTTAGTACAAAGAGCAAGTGGAGGGTGAAGATAATGCTTGTGTCCATAGAAAGATGCTATGCAATCACAGGGTTTTTTCCAATGGAAGTGTCCATCTTCCATGCTCATGTGTTAACTTCATGCCGAAGCAAGACTTTCCATCGCAAGGAGCTAGAAGAGGATCCATGTACATGTTGTTTCAATGCTAAGAAAATCAATGATGCTCCATGCATTGATTCTGCTAAGGCATTGCTCATTTCATGTTGACATAATAAAAACATCATCCATTCATGAGCATGCTATCCTCATAGTTGATTTTGAAATGAAAGATGTAAGGAGGAAGGGAAATTTCCTACTGGACATAGGATGAATGCGACGCATCCTCCGCCTTTTTGCTGAGGAGTGTCCTCGCAAAAAGTTCCCCAGACTTTTTTTGTCGGAAAATACTAATGTACTACAAATCCCAAAGTATAAATCTCTTCATAAGGCTTACACCTAGATGGTGCTGGTACAGGTGTGGTAAGTCAAAACTCGCCTCGTCCTCTATAACGATTTTAACCAATGAAAACCAAGGGAAGTCTTGCATATGGCCAGATCCACATGCTGCTTTCTTTACCGATTCAGTTGGGTTGGCTAAACATCCATTTCTCATTGAGCCTTTGGCTCAAAAAGTGACATGGAAGCCACTCTCAGCACCATGTTTCATGTGTAAACAGATAATTTTACAAAGTTTACAATCCAAATAAACACAATAGACAACATGTTCTTGCATTTTATCGAACATTACAAAGCTTATCTGATACACGAGGTTGTCACAGCACAGGTTTCACGATATACATGTTTACCATGGTGTGTGACGGATGAGATTGTCATTTTGTTGCATGGAGACTGAGACATGACTTTCCACCTTGTCGGACTAGAGGCTACCATTGCATGCTACGTGATCAAGATCTTTCCACCATGTTGCAACAATCTAAAGTTTTGTGATGTGCGTGGAAACATAACCAATTTTCTTATGTGTGGATGGTTTTGATCGCACATTACAAAACTAAAAAATACACCATTGTAAATAACATGGTGGATGGAACTCCATCGTTATGATTTTCATAACAGTGGATGAGGAAACATCACATCTACCCATATACATCGGAAGCATGACTGAATATGTGACAGAAGTTGTCCCCCATGAAGATTAGGGGTGTCAAGTTTGATCGTTCAAACAAGGTGATCAAACAAGAAGAAATCAAGATATTTCATCTCTCCCCGTATACCACTTTGCAAATGATGTATCCCATACTTGTGATGGTGAAAAAGAGTTGGACTATGGTGTGACTTAGCATGGTTTGTGCCCTTTGTGAAGAACAGTACGGCATGTATGGAGTTTGAGTTAATCCTTATAGTAGCACATATCAACAGATGCTTTGAGCTTGTGGGAACATGTTGAAGATGTTGAAATATTTTGTTTGACAGAGTAAGGTCCAAACTATAAATTTTTATGTATGGATCATTAAGCATTGCCTGTTGTCGCAAAATGTTGTGTTTGAGAGTTTTTTTCAATGAGTTGTTTTCAACCAAAGGTGAACACAAATGTGTGCTCATGGGTAAAAGGTTTCACCCTGAATTTCACAAATCATCATTGTCCAATGATTATCTTATAGAATTACACAATAAGACATTGATATGCACTTTTGCCTAGGTATGCTTATGTTATGAGATTACTTCCCTCTTCCATGTGATGAGAGAAACTCTCACAAAGAGTGGAAGAAATCCTCCTTCTATATCAATACATTATGTGTATAGTCCAATAGAGATTCCATGACACATTCAATATTCTCCTACATCCATGCAATTTACCATGGGTCAAAAAGAAAGAGAACATGGGAATAAAACCATGTCTCACTTAACACCTTTCTCAAAGTCATCATGTGAAAATGCTGTGAGTGGTAAAGAGAATGCCTATGATTGATCACCTCTGTAGCATTAGCTCGATTGATCGCACGTTTTGTGATGTAACAAATCAGCATTAAAGGTTGTGCCTTATTGAACATAATTATTCATCCAACTAACACAAAAGATTGAAGAGAAGCCAAGGCATACATTGGGTATATGATGTGATAGAGAGTGAGTTGATGCATATTCAAGGAAGTTATATGGCCAGGTTGAATACCATTGGTGACATTTGATGTTTCCGTGCTACTTTGTGTCCTCCGCACATGTAGGTGAGAAAACAAGGGATACGCAATGAACATGACATTAATAATGTCAATTTATGACATTCCTACAGTTATGAAAGCTTCTCATGACATGACTCAAGTATCACGAGCAAATGAGCATCATAAGCAAGAGCCTCACGGGCCAATGTCATCTACGCCTGAATGTGCTCACTTGAGCAACATGCATTATAATCCATTGCCTTGTCATTAATGACATACATTGAGCATTGTCATTCATCGTGATGTAGCAAATGGCTTGTTATGAAGATCTTATTCTTTTACAAGAGTGACTCAAAAATGCCTTTTGAGGTCGCTTTGATGTTGCACTTCATGCCGTGAGTCCATGTCTAAGCACATACATTTTAAGTAAACAAAATATGTGCTTTGACAGATGTTAAGGATGCTTGGTGCATGAGTCAACCATCTATCCGTCAGTGTGATTGCAAAGGATCAATCCCTTCATGAATACATTTCATAATCTCTAATGTAAGAGATGTGTCTACGGTATAAGTACTGCCCATGATATTGTGCCCAATGGCATCACCCTCATTATCAAAAGGATTAATCATCTGCACGCCATGCTGTAGGTCATATTTTATAAGGCAGGCTTTACAAGATTTAAGTCGAGCATTGATCTTGATACATTGGCCATCATCTGTTCATGGATACGATTCTTAGCCATTGGACGTTCAGACTTAATCACGTGACACCGCCACCATATCTTTTGGCATTTGCAAAAGCCATAGCAATTTTGGCCTTGTTATGATCCCTATTTTTTCCCTTTTTCTCATGAAACACATGGCTCCTCCCCACCACCATGTTGCCCATAGAACCTAAGGGGAGGCCAGGGATAGACTCTCACCCTCCCCACCTTCAATGCGATGCCGACGGCACCAACTTGGAGGAGAGGGACGTGAGTCTCTACCCCCCACTTCCCACAGCGTCCAAAGCACCAAAGGGGAGGAGAGGGTGAGAGTCCTTCTCCCTCTCAACCCATGGCACCGACGTTGGCAAAGGAGAGGAGAGGGACAAAACCACTCTCCCTTGTCCCTCTCGATCGCACTGACAACGCCAAAGGGGAGGAAAGGGATAAGAGTCCATCTCTTTCCCCCTTTCCATAGAGCCAATGGTGTTGAAGGAGAGGAGACGGACGAGAGCTCCCCTCCCCCCTTCTAATGGTACCAACTTTACCAAAGAGGAGGAGGGGGAAGGACTCCCTCTCCCCCCCCTTATGGTGCACACGGCGTTGAAGGGGAGGAGAAGAATGGAAGTTCCCTCCCCCTCTTTCATTCCACCATCAAGGGAAAGGGAAAGAGTTGAGGGGAGATTCTCCCACCCCTCCCTTCCCCAGCTCTCCCTCCTCGTCCATGGCGTGGACAACACTAAGGGGACATTGAGGGGAGGGTCTCCTCCCCTCCCCCACCCCCTCCTTTGCCCATGGTGCGGAATACGCTATGGGGTAGCTGAAGAGAGAGTCCTCCCCTCCCCTACCCTCCTATTGCATTGTCTGTGCCACATAGATGCGGAGTGGAGCACCTCCCATTGCTCGATCTGCAGGCAAGAAAGGAAGAGGAGAGGAAGAAGCTTCCTCTTCCCTTCCCAGTGTAGCGGAGGAGATTGCTTGCCAGATACAAAACGTGTGTGTCATCTAATTGAAACGGTTGGGATGTGCATCAATGGATTAGTGGGTAAATGCACTAAAATGTATCACGTTTGATTCTATGTGAGTGTTCAAAACTTTTACTCTCGGCTGAGAGGGCTAACCCATTGAAAAAGAGACAAAATTCTTGTTGGAACCCCGTTTTGACCACTGTGAGAATTGGCATAAATCTCAGTCTATGATCTATAATGTTTTGAGAAGCTCTCAATCATTCTTCTCAAGTGTTTTTGTGTTCACGAAAAATTGGGTAAGACTGGTAGTCTCCCAAACACACCAGTGGTTGACGCTTGGAAAGTTCCAAGCATCAAGCAAAAACAAATGAGGGATACTCTACGTGCTACACATTTGTTCATAAGTCATGAATCCTCAAGTTGAAATGGTGGGAACGTTTTGGTCAAATCCGAGTGTGTGATCAAGTTGACCATGGGTTCATGGAAAACTCAAAGAGTTCTAGTTGAGATCTTTCAATAATACGCAAAAAAGGGAGGAAAACCGATAGTTTTCCAGGTCTTGAACAAGAATTCTCTTAGAAATGTTCAATGCAAGAAATGTGGTATCTATACTACGTAAAAGTTTTTGGATTAACCTCAAATGTTTTGGTATCGTATGAAAAAACCAAAAGGGTTTATCTTTGAAAGGCACGACATGGCTCACACCTAGTTGTCGATGAACTAAACAAATTTTGTGTTAAAAAAGAGCCACGATTGTGTACACTGAGTTGCAAAATCACAATGGTGACATACGTGGAGATGAGTTCTTGATTCCAAATAGAATTATGAAGGTACCATACATGCTCTAACTACTTGGGCACAGTCACACTTGCATCGATAACATCTTCGACGTAAGTGTCGATACCACTAACGGCAACAACACAACTTTTGGTTGCAAAAAAATCGTTTTCAGACAAAGTGAGGAAGAAATGCTAGTTGCACTTCAATCATGATTGTCGGAAGCATCCATGATGCTAGTGCCAAACGCACTGTTCATGGTCTACAGATGTATGACCAAAATGAATCCACATTGTGCATCCACGTAAGTGTCCATTGCACCAAGAATGTTGGATACATCATATGTCAATTGATTTTGACAAAATAAGAAGATGAATTCTGATCGCACTCAAAACACAAAAGTGATGGTGGAAGTCCACGCGTGATGGTTGATTGAAAAGTGTTGATTACATTTGAACGATAACCAATACGGGAGATGCAACGGTAGCATTCACACAAGTACCAAGCGCACAGTTACCGCTAGTGTGGAAAGCAAGGCCAACAAGTGTATTGGTTAAAATATTGAGGAAAGTGACAAATGAATCGTTGTCATGACATTGATGGCAGGATTAACAAAAGCTACACGTTTCACTTTTGTCATGAGTGAGGAACGCACCAATGATACGAGCGCTCAACACAATTGCACCGATAGCACAGATGCCAATCGCACCCTGTTGAATCAATTAACAAGAATTAGCTAACGGTTGCGTCATCATGCTGACTTGTGATAGACCACCAAAAAAATCATACAATCTATGCACAAATTTGTTCTATGGGTTAATGCATCAAGCACGTCATGTGAAGCACCACAAAGACACCGTTCGATGTTAACAGGGACACTGGATGAAGTCCACGATGGTCATACCGTCAAACTCTTTGAATGGAAAAACCAGTAGGCATGGCTAGAAACAATCACAGACGATTGTACTCATCATATGTATGCCTGATCAGCGTTAAAAAGCACAGTGAACTCGGTGGTCACCGACCGTGACGACCATTGAAGGTTTAAAAACTTTGCCGTGTCGATAACATTATGGATATGTACTTCCAAAAGAATGACAAGCCAAATTGTAATGGAAACATCACATATGTGAAGAGGACGCTTTCCTCAAATTTGGACCATGCCGAGTGTAGCACAAGTTGGCCTCTCCTCATGGCTTGAATGGGTCTTTGGCTTGTAGGCGGTAGAACGGGATCGGTTGAGGGTCTACGGCCATTAATCACTGCGGTTTTGTCTCAATAGAGCAAGCTTTTGTACCAATTCATTACTCTTAAGGTGGATTAACCCCTCCGTATTCATAGATTGAATGTACGGCGGAAACCTAGTCGATTGAGCAGTAGTTCCAAAGCATGAGCGGCTTGCATCATTATAGGAGGTCAGAGCGCATCAATTGCTGGAGACAACCCTCTTTTCTCTTGGTCAAGGTATGCGATTCATACCATGGTCCTTTAGCCACATGAATTCGGGTACATGGAATGCGTTGAAAATGTACAAACCATGCAGAAAAACCTTATCCGTTTAGAGTTGGTGCGTTGAACAGGGCATTAAGTTATGGATCAATTCGATGGACGAATGATCACAACGGTTTTGTAAGGAATGAAAAAGTTGACGATATCAAATGAGTTTTTGGATAAAAATGGGGATACTATTTCATGAAACAAGTAGTTTTTGTGGGTAGAGGACGTGTGCTATGACAGACGCATGCCCCATTGCTCTAGAATGTTAAAAGGCAAATGCAGTCGTTTCATGACTAAGTTTGTGTCGTGACTATGTCATGAGATGTGAAACATACGTGGATTGTTAGCACGCCGACAATAATCTCCAAGGATTGTTCCTCAACAAGTTCAGATGCCACACTATAGTTTACGAAGATTTTAAGGGTCATTTTTTTGCGTATAACGAGATTGACCAAATGTAGAAAGTGAATAAATTTGAAGGCGACACCTTCACTCTATCATCACTTGATGAGTGACCATGTCAAGGAAATCGATAAACAGAAGTACATGAACTGATGTGGATAACATGAGTTCATCCACAGTTCCGTGAACATTCTATTTCAATGAAAATGATGGACACTCCTTTTCTACTAATGGAGTTCCAAGGTACTATGACTATTTCATAGTTTTCTACAAACTAACTGCGACATAGTTGGGATCACAAACAGTTATAGGATTTGCGATCAAAGCTTATGACTGTGGAGACGATCTGATGGCTTTATGCTAAAAATGTGTTTGCACCGTGGACAAAGCTGTTAAAAGTAGCATCGCAAACACACCCTGACACCGTTGTACTCCAAATAGACTCTGAGAACTTGCCCCAATGTCATGGTTTATCGAACGAATCGACGGCCATTGAGGCACCGATGTCAGTTCCGATGCGCTATCGCAGCAACTTCGGCATTGTGGACCCCACAGCAAAAACCAAAGGCAAGCGGTACCCCTCCGCGTCGCCTCCGCTCTCTCTCGGTGGTGCGTAATCGTCACAGGCGCTCGCTGCAGCTGTCGCTGCCACATCCGCCACTCGTGCCGGATCTCGGGAAACTTCCCAATGATGTGGCAGCATGGCTGCCTGGTCGGTTTCAGGATAAGGCCGATGCTGTCTTCAATCCGGCTTCAAGAGAAAGGCTCAGGAGGAGCAACGGCTACCCCGCTCTGCTGCGCGATAGCGCATCGGAATGGGTTCCTTCGCCTGCCTGCACGTTCGCTCACAAATTGCAAGAGCGCCATGCAGTGTCGCCTTGCAGCGAATCGTTTGCCGCCTCTACGCGGTTGTCTCTTAGCCCTGCACTTGTGTGTTCCTGGCCGGAGTTCAGCCATCACCCGCGGGTGTGCGCACCGCCATGCCAGCATCGATGGCGCCGCCCCAGATGTTGCTATTCCATCTGTACTTTGCCAGAGAGCGTGGCGGAAACATCGGCGTGGGAGCCGGACACGCGCCCCAAGCGCCCAAAGCGCACTCGATGCCCCCGACGCGCGCCCGCGTCCTCGTCAAATCCAAATTTTTGCAAGAATGGAGGCCTGGATGGGGAAAAAGAGAGTATCTGTGTTCAGATGAGGGAAGGAAGCGTCAGGCTGAGGAGAGGAAGCTTCATTTTGAGGCGCAGTGGTTTTCTTCCAAGGGTGCTCAGCAGTCTGGTGGAGGACAAGGCCGTGTGCTAACAGGCCGTTGGAGCGCTATGGGTCGGTCGGAGGATGCATGCGGTTCGCTGGTACCCATAAATTGGTGGCAATTATTTCCTCTTCAACTAAGCAAACAGCCCACAGAACTCGTGCTGACATTGGACTTCCGCTATACTTTGACCTTTTCGGGTCGAACTCTCCAGCTAACGGACACGCGATGGCGCTTCGCATCCTCCTCATCTCATCAGTTGTGCTGCTCTCCGCCTTTGGTGAGCGGTAATGGATCGACCAAACAACGCTAGTCATCTTCTCGCGGATGCCTCACGCTTTGCACTCCGTAACACTGCTGTGGTTTGTGTGTGCGGCACTCGGGTTGGTGAAGCATGGTCTGTGCACACCACGAACAACCACGAGCTTGATGTGTTGTTTGGACTCTACTCACTTCAAAGGGTTGCCATGCGGCAAACTGTGCAGACTCGTTTTGACAAGAGCGGCAAGAGTGTGAGCAACGCCATCAACCCTGGCGACACATATCTGTGGGACGCACCACTCCTCAACCCCTCCTCCAAGAAGCAGGCGCGTTCTTCCTCTGTAATTCCTCACTGCTACTACTAACATCTTGTGGTACATCTTCCCAAATAATCCCGAAACACTGTATGCACTCCACAGGGGAACCTTTGTTTTCTTGGGACAGATGAGTCAGGAAGGGGCAGTCTCACCTTTTCTCCATTTTGGATCGGAGACTCATCCTGAGATTCTTGAGTTAGCTGCTGCTCCAGATGTTCACACCAATGGAGTAGTTCCGTCCTCGTCGCGCGCAGGTGGGCACAGTCACTGGGAACCTCGTCTACTCGGCCAAGGGCCGATCCATTTCAACCCTCACGGCGGAGTGGACTGGCGTTGGAAGCATCACAGTGTCTGGTGAGCCTGCAGTGTCAATGATCATCTGCCTGCTTTGCCACTAACTTGGACAATCAATGCACAGTTCTCGTTCTGACTCAGAAACATCACTCACTAGTCCTACATCCTGATCTTCACCACTTCTCAACTCCTTCATCTCTGCCCTTCCACCTGACTGCCGCACAGGAGTGTATGCGGATGCAAAGGCGGAGCAGATCCAGGCTATCACAGGTGGCACAGGAGCATTTACCACAGCAACTGGTTATGTGAAGATCACTTCTCCTGCTGGTGGTGACAAGTATGAGTTCTACATCAACTGAATCGGATGTAGCTTATGTTATGTGTCTCCCTGTGGGGAATAATAAGAGGCATCATTTGCCCCCTGTCCTAAACTGACCGTCATCATTGATAAGTAATGACCAATGCGCAGTCTCATGACCTCCGGCCCTGCCCATCTCTGTTACCCAGTCCAGATGTACATTCCTTCACCGTCCTGTCCTTGCCACTTCCTAGAACACCAGCTATGGTCAGGTTGTCACATAGACATTTCAAGCATAGAGAAAGCAAGCAAAAACTTTCCATGAGTGAACGGAGTCTAATTGAGAGAACGTCTCACCTTTTAGAATCATGTTTCTCATTGCAATTTATGATTGTGGGGTGAAAACAATCTTTGGGCAGTTACTACACTAGAAGCATAGCTATACTCTAGAAGCATTTCCATCATCTCCTCCAGAAGCTCCAAACTATGCCGGCCATACTTCTGCTCTTTTGTGGATTCTGACTTCTTCTCCTACAGGGAACCTCAGCCTTCATCCCTCAAAACCTTGTCTTGCATATCACGGCCTTTTGCATACTCACTGTTAGAAGTACATGCAGTTCCTCACCCATCTCGCATGTGAGGTGCTTGGCAGTCATTTGTGTGGGTCTGGATGTGACCTGTGTGAGGGGTGTGGATATGCTACTGATCCTGACCTACTTGGAGCATCTTCTGTTGTGTTCCAGCCCAACAGTGTGCTCATCTACTTGATGGATGTGGATGATTTCTACCTTGCTATCACGGATTCTGTGGATATTCCAGTTTTTCCAAGTTGATTTGTAGCCGTTGGACATGTTGCAATTAGTGCCACCACACTTTCCCATGAGGCAAACACCGTACACCAAGCACACTTTGCTCCAAGTGCGGCTCTTTGAGAGGAGTCCATGCACAAGGAACTGGTTTCCATGTAGGAAAACTGCATTTATGCGCACGGAAAGCTGCCACCTCAGAGAAAGACAAGATCCACCCGTCAGTTGTGTCATCAAAAGCTGACGCTGGACAATCAATCGCATCACCCGATACCTCCAGGTGACGTGGCACGCACATCTGAGGTTCTACGTTAAGGGGCCATCTGACCCCTTGCGGCTGGTCTGCGACACGGATGCAGACTACACAGTGATGTGAATGGGCAAAACTCCACCCTCCAGCTACGCATTCTTCTTCCTTGCAGGTGTAGCGGTCTTGTGGTGTAGCACCTCCTACACAGTGCACGTGAAGTACCGTACTGAGAGGCATATTCCCTCACCTTTTTACTTTGAATTTAGGTGCTCGTTACATTCTCCCATATTCACGCGTCGTGAAATTTTGTAGTTGCTCGCCCAAACCCCTTTGAGGAATAAATGGGAAAACCCATATTCGTCCATTGTTCATGTCCGGGTGTGCGCATTCTCGCGACCCATCACTTTGAACTTCGAACTTCGAACTGCGAGTGCGCGGTTGATGACGTCGAAGTCGTCAACTGCGGAGAGCTGTCAGATCTCTCGCGTCGAGCATGAGTGGACCCGACTTCGCATGAGGTGTCGGAGCCCACCCCTGCCCGCCGGCGTATGGCTCCAACTCCTCAGGTCGGATCGCGTCGAGGCAAGCCTCCGCCTCTTAATCACAGAGCTGCCCTCTCGTGACCATGCCGCAACTGTTTAATAACTGGACCCGGGGTAAAAGGTCAAAACAAAGGAGTGATATGAGCGAAATAGCACGAATCTTGAAGCAATTTCACATGTGATACGCTCAAACAGGGGTGAATTAATTATGGAACGCATGGGCAAAAAAAAAAATATATTTTGAGGGAATATGCCTCTCAGTATGGTACATTGCGCTGGCCGAGGTGGTCAAGGAGGCAGTGTGGCTCCACAGGTTGCTGGGTGAGCTGGGCATGCCATAGCTGAAGCCTACACTGGTACAAGAGGATAACACAGGCTCTATCTTGCTGACCAACAATATGAGGCAGCACTGGAGGACAAAGCACATCGACATGCTTTATCACTACACAGAGGACATGCAAGAAAAGGGATAAGTGATGCTACAACATTCCATTACACACAACATGCTTGCGAATTCATTGACCCAAGCGCAACCCACAAACTTGCATGTGATGAACGTGGCGGGGCTCGGAATGACCAAATGCAAAGGGCTAGAGTGCGCA
>SZWC01006055.1:12098-33329 GCA_023375785.1 Penium margaritaceum | reverse complement strand
GTCTGGCCTGTGCATGAGCTCCTCCTCCCCATCCTCCACTAGGACCTCAAGCAGATCCACCTTGTCTGGCACCTCCTCCAGCACTTCCAGTGCAGCTCAGATTCACCGTCATGCGGCCCAGCCCTTTTGGCCTGTTGGGCCTGGCTAGCTTCCTCCTCCTAGCCAGGCCTCACACTTCACACCTGCACCTACATACTACTGCCCCCCTCCTGGCTGCACGATGGTGGTTTCTTTGAGGGAGATTACTACGAATGTGGCCGTCTCAACGACCACCGTGCCGATGAGCACAACCTGGAGGTAACTCTCACCGACCTTCTCTGTCTTTGTGACAAGGGAGGTGAGAGTTTTCTAGGAGCCTCCTCTCTCCATGCATGTCAGACTGATGTACAGCTTCATGGTGCTTGTTCTAGGGATGTTCATGGGTCACTGCCTGTTGACATTCCATGGATAAAGCACTGGAAGTCTGTGTCCTTAACGTGCTGTCTTGTTGCGTCTGGCCAGTTGTCTTCTCTTGTCTTCGGTCGACAAGTGTGTCTATCTCTTGTGTTCTTCCATCCACATGCTCCTCCAGTTTCTAGCTCATTACCTCTGGCACCACTCAGCACATTACGTTTTGTCACTCCGCTTTTGTCTCTCTCGACCCTGTTGGCTCCATTTTTTGTTGTGCATACTAGCTCTGGCCATGTTGTGCATGTCCATGGTGTTGGTGTCGGGCGCTATTGGGCCTGGGAGGGACCTGCTCCTGCCATATGTGCTATATGTGCCCAATCTTGAGGTCAGCATGTTGTCCGGTATCACCTTTAACAACCAGGGCATGGACTCTGTGTCCAGTCATAGTGTTCGCACTGTCTTGTTGCAGTCCATTGGCCGTTTTGTGCTCTGTGGTCATCGTTGCAATTGTATGCTCTGTGTTCCTCTGTCTCTCCCCCCGTCTTTCGCTACCTCTGCCATGGTTCATGTCACGCCGTCCTTGTCCCATGAGCACACTCATCTACTTCATTGTCATCCTTTTCACATTCATACTGCCATCATTGACAGCCTGCTCTTCCTGCGCCCAGCTCATGGTCGGGATCCTACCTCTTCTCTCCTCCCTGCATGTCCATTTGCCTTCACTACTCTCAAGGCAAGATGCATCCATCTCCCTTTTCTACCTCTGATCATGTTGCTTCCCATCCTCTTGAGCTTCTTCATGCTGACATCATGAGCCCTCTTCCTTCTGATTTTCTTGGTGGTCTTGGCCGCTATGTTTTCTACCTCTTAAATTGTTTTCATTCCTTTTGCTCCATCTTTGCCATAAGTTAAAAAAAATAATGTGACTGATTTCCTTAAGGATTAGCTTCCTCAGTTTGAATAGGCTTGCCAACGGTAATTTCATGCATTTCGCTCTCACCGTACTGGTGAATTCTTAGGCCCCACAACCTGGTTTCTCACTTCTAATGGGGTGAGTATGGATTCCTCCACTCCGTACACATCCTAGCAAAATGATGTATGTCAACATTGGAACCGCATCCTATTGGCATATGGTCTCTCTTCGCTGAGTCTAGGCTCTCCTCCCTCTTTGCATTTGAGGTTGTCTAACACGACCTGGGTGTGGAAAAGTTTTCCTCGCGGTCCCCTCTCTTGTCACATTACACCTTACGGGCCGCCGGGCCGATCTCCAGCTGGCCTACGTGTAGGGCTAGGTCGTTGCTGATTGGCTTTCCAGTGCTCTCCGTGATGGTAAGCTATACGGTCAGGGTCGTCTCTGCCTCTTTCTCAGTGTTCCGGCCCACTCCAAGGCCTGGCACTTCTGGGACCCTTCTTGTCTTTGTGTCATTGAGTCTCACGATGCTCTGTTCTTTGTTTCCGTCTTTGAGTGTGATCTTGATCATCTTCCCTGTGTCAACACCCCTCTCTTGCTCTCTCGTTTTGGAGGGGGACATCTCTCCCTTTGCTGTTCCTGTTGCATCCTTGGATCGAGGAAACGTTGCTTCATCCAGTGGTGTACCCACCACGTAACCATTTTCTACTCAGCCTGCATATTCGTCCTCCTCCCCATCCTTCTCTTCATCTTTGAAGAGAAGGATAGGAATGGATGGTGTTTCTAGAGATGGATGGTGTTTCTGCATCCACTGACCAACCTCCTCATCTGTGTCCGCTGTCCAGTGTCCTCTCTTTGGGTCCACTGACTACTCTCCTGTTAATCCTGTTCCCTCCTCACCTTGTCCGGTTGTCCCAGCTACTCCGTCTCCCATTTTTGCTATCCATTCAGTAGCATCTGCGGCTTCCACCTTTCCAACTCCAGAGCCATGCACTCATGGAGGGCGCTTTTGCGCCCTGCCTTCCCACAGTGGGATGGTGTAAGACGATCCGGAGCTTTTGTGCCGTAGGCCTCACCAGCACAACGCTATGAATTCTTAGCATCAGTGTCAAGCATCGTGGCATGGCCATTGGCTACTCTCTCATCTCTGAGGAGATTCGCAGTGCCATCGACACCTCTCTTGTTGGCTATGTTGGTGCATTCTTGGCAACCAGTGGTCTCTCTCTCTTGGAAGCCAAGCCCAGAACTGTATGTGAGGCTCGTGAGGCCATTGACTCCTCCCTTTTTGGAGACTTCCATGTAGGAGGAGCTTGATGTTCACGAGCATGGGGTCTATGAACTGTTGGACGTACCCCTTGGTCGTAAAGTCATCTCGGCCAGTTGGGTCTTTAGACGCAAGCTAAAGCCTAGTGACATCGTCAATCAGTGTAAGGCTCGACTTACTGCCAAATGATTCTCATTAACTGAGATGAAACCTTTGCATTTTTTGGACTATACACCACTGCTTGGGCCCTTCTAGATTTGGTGGCTCACCATGACTCAGAGCTCCAGTAGATGGATGTGAACCACCTTTTCTTACAGGTCGCCTTGGACGAGGAGATCTACATGGTGCAGCTACTCGACTTCACCAATGGCACCAACGAGGTCTAGCAGCTGCACAAAGCTCTGTATGTCTTGAAGCACTCACCTCGTTTCTGGATCATGGAGATCACTACCACCTACGAGAAAAGGCGGTACCGCCGAAGTGTGGTCGATCCTGCACATCCATTATATTTTAGTCATCCATCCTCACCTTTTGTTGTCTCCTTCACCTATGTTGATTATCTTGTCATTGTGTCTCGGAGACCTTCGGCTTTTCAGTTTGTGAAGTCCCTTATGCAATGAGTCTACAAGATGAAGGACCTCCGTCCCACCTGAGTGTTCCAGTAGCTGCACGTACCCATTTGATACATCAATCTTCGTTGTGACAACCAGGATAAGGGAATAAATAAATCCCCAAAGCAAACTTTTGTGTGTTCCATAGAAGACAACGTGACAGGCGATTCTTGGAAAGGTGGAGAGATGGCAAAGAAGCGCTTGGAATTGTAAGAGTTAGCTTGAACAATGAGTGAGAGAGAGAGGCATATGCCCTCCACCCTCGGTTAGGCCACCTTACGTGGAAACTGCACAACAACTGACCTACGGGAAAGTGTAGGAAAATATGTATGAGCTACCAAACATGAACCGGATAGATCCTGGCAACAGTACGGGTTACTTGGGTGGCCAAAAGACGAACCAAAAGAAACAGCGTATGCAAAAGAACAAGATCTACAACACTAAGCTGACAAACAACAGAAGTGATGGAGCCCAAAAATGGCCCTTGTGAACTTGTCGCCGAGGATATGCAATATAAGGAAGAGACCATCAAAGTAGCTGTCAATTACTGTACTGTGCCTGCATGGAAATGGCGTCAAGTCCAGAGGTCACCAAGACTGACATAACAACACACCCCCATGACCTGTAGGCGCTAGATGCCATGAGCATGTATGAGGCACAGACAGGCAACAACGAGCCACAAGGTGCAACAATTAGCCATAGCAGCTTGAGAACGGAAAACATAAAGGTAGACATGGGGTGATAAAATGGGATGAGATTGAGACACATCAACCAGGATCGGCACGGAGTGACTGGAGACCAACAACATGAACAACCACCTTGAACTTCCCACTGCAGAGCGCCTTGGTGAGAATGTCAGCACACTGATGACGGGTGTCAACTCCAATAAGGCACACATCACCACATGTGATGCGTTCACGGACATAGTGATGTTTGATGTTGATGTGCTTTGTGTGAGTGTGATGCATTCCATTGTGCTCAGCAATGCAGCAAAGAAATTCATTGTCCCAGCAAAGAGTGATGCAGCAAATGGACTGGCGCAACTGCTGTTTGAGTCAACACAGCCATATACTCTCATAGGCATCCGCACCCAGAGCGACATACTCAGCCTCAGTGTAGCTACGCACGACACAACCTTGTTTTCCGCTCTTCCAAGAAATCGTGGTGCCGCCAATGACGAAGATATAACCTGACCAGATGTGCGCATCATGATCCTAGGCCCAATCATTGTCTGTGTATCCATCAACAACTATAGAGGGCTGTGTGTTAGAAGACAAGCCAAGATGCGGTGTGGACATGACGTAGCAGATGACATGCGATGCCACCTCAAGATGGAGGCAATGTGGGCACTTAGAGAACGGAGACGAGAATTTGAATACAAACGCAATATAAGCACATGTGATAGTGCCAAGAAACATCAGAGACCCAATGACTTAGAGGTAGGTTGTAACGTCTACCAGCTCTCCCAACCGCACAGGGTCAGCGGTCTTTAGAAGACATTACCTAGCAAGGGTCATAGGCGTAGATGCATGGGAAACAGCAGCCAAGAGGTCAGCGAACTGCTCCCCCAGAGTATGGACATAACCGATCTGATTCACGGTGAGCGTGTGACGCTGACTGTCGCGCTCAATCTCCATGCTCAAGGAGACGCGAGTAGGGCCGAGATCCTTCATCTTCTACACAGATTGGAGGAGGTCCTTTATAGCCTGGACAGCCTGCGGATCCGGCGAGAAGATGAGGAGATTGTCCACATAGACCAGGACGGCAACGAACGGTATTGCAGGATCACTAACAAAAAGAGCAAGGTCAACTCAATAGCGATGGAAGCCACCACACTCAATGGTGGCTGAAATCTCCAAGTTCTAGTAGTACAGAGCCTGCTTTAACCTGCTTCAACAATACCTTGCAAAGGCGCCAGACATGACCAGTACCATCATCAAAGCCAGGCGGCTGATCGAGATAGATCTCCTCATCAGGCGTTTGTGCAAGAATGCATTGTTGACGCCCATTTGGTGTAGGTCCCGGTCACAGTGGGCCACCTGGCTCAGTATTGCTTTGGCAGTGGTGTACTTCTCCACAGGGACAACAGTGGCATCATAGTCGATGCCAGGCACATAAGAAAAGCGCTTGGTAGTGAGGCGAGCCTTGTAGCGCTTAACCATGCCGTTGGGTTTACGCTTGCGACGGAACACAAAATGTGCAACAATGGCTTTTCGACAAGGTGGGAGGCTCACCAAGTCGTAAACACCATGCTTTGTGATTGCATCGAGCTTTACACGCATAGCCGCAGTTTTGGCCTAGTCGGCCAAAGATTCCATCCAATCTGCTACATAGGGCACCAAGGTTATTGCTAAGAATCATGGATTCAATTACACACCAAACATATCAAATGTGGAGCACCATTTTGTTCGTGAGTGCATCCTCGTTGCTGCCGTCAAGGTTGTTTGGATGGATATAAGTTCTTAGCAGGCTACCTTTTTTTCCAAGGCTCTCAACATGGTTTTTCAAGTTTGTTATTCATGTAGTTGGTCTCACATGCGCATCCTCTGTACCTGACTTAGCACAACTGTCATTGCCTTCTAGTAACTCTACCGTGTGCACTACTTTTTCTCCATGTGCATGCCATGCTGTCCTCTATGACTTGTAGTGGTTATCTACGGGTCGGGGGGGTCTTGGGTTGGTGTTGAAGAATAACTTATACATTGTCCACTGATATCACACTTGTCTTTATGCAGGAGAGTAAATCAACATGTCTGCCATGCAAATGAAGTGGCGCTTCGAGACATTGACACGTTACAATTCTCTTTGGGGTCTCTCTGGCTCCACTCATTTTTCCTACACCACTTGGATAGCTTTAGTCTTGTGCTGATGGGCTATCGAGCAGCTCTTTCAAATCTCTCACATTATATACAGCTGAAGAAAGCTCACTGTGGTAACATGTTGAGAAACACTTTAAGATGATGTGAATTTACGGGCTTGCTGATTGTGGATTGCTTTGGCTAAAATCAAATGGTCAATCCTCTTATTGTCATGGTGCCAGATGTCTTGTGGCAGCAGCCATCCGCAAAATGTTCTACAAGGATGGCAAGGATTACACCTCGAGCATGATGCATGAGGTGGGTATCTTCTAATCGAGCTTACAACACCCATGCTGTCTCTCAAACCCTCACTCCACTGCTCCCTCTTGTTGTTGTGTATGTCCACAGAATACCGTGACCCCTCGGCTCTTGTCCATGCTCGTGTAGGTCCCTGATGCGGCGTCAGGCGTTAAGGACAGGGTAAGCTGACGTGACTCTGGCAACATCCAGGCAAACGCGGCTACCACAGGAGGCGCGCCGTTGACATCGGCTCAGGACCTCAGCGAGACCAGTCTTCTTGCTGAGCTGTCTCACATGCTCACAGGCCCACTATTAATTGTCTGCTCATTGTGGAGCAACCCTGGTTTTTCTTGAGGAATTGGTACTAGACTTGTGTATTACCCGGGTTCATAACCAAAACCAGATTCTTTCGGTCGTGCTGTCCAGTCGGCTAATGGGGGGATGGTTTCAACTCCTGCAGCTGACGAGGGCCTCTAGTGATGGCAAGCTCGCTGCTTGCTTGCTCTTGGCCTCGTCACCCGTCATGTTGCACTTCGTTCCTTTACTTGAGTTTTTTCGTGAGTGCATAGTGACTTGGGCTTAACTCCCCCGTCTCTCACCAGTTCCTTGCGTCATTTTTTTGCGTTGGAATCGCAATGAGCAGCACTGTAGCTTGGAACTCTGACTAGGCACTTTCACGATTCCCCACTGGTATCAGAGCACCGGGTTTCAACACCCATTGTGGACACCTAGGGCGGGTCCATTCTTGTGTGGGATGAATGTAGCACCAGTATGCCACATGGCTTGGACTGGACCTGGCCTGTGGGGTGGTGGATGGGATGAGTTGAGGGTCGGAGACCCTCAACTACTGCATTTTTGGCCCAGTGGGCCAAGCTTCCCCTCCGGTCACTATGTCTGATATCAAAGCAGCAAGACCACGTCTCGTGGCGCTGCACAGTGTGTGTAGCAGCAACATCGGTAGTAGTTTCCACTATCGTAGCAGCAGGTGCCAGCAGGTCCAAGGATCTAGGAGGACCCACAGCCAGTCCACTACACTCAGTAGTGGGAGGCTTTACACCAATCGGCAGCAGCCGTGGAAGGAGCAGCAGCAGCAACAACAGCGGCGGCAATAGCAGCAATGGCGACAACAGCAGCAGCGACAACAAGAGCAGTGGCAGAAGCAGCAGCGACAGCAGTAGCAACGGTAGCAGCAGTACTGGTAGCAATAGTAGTAGCGGTGGCAGGGGTTGCGGGCTTAGCAGCAGCCGCTGCGATGGCCTTGGCAGCGGCGGCGTCAGCTACGACAGCTGCATTGCCAACCTCGGCAGCAGCAGTCGCGGCAGCGACAACAGTTGCATTGGCAGCCACGGCAACAGCAGCCGCTACAGTGAACACAGCAGCAGCAGCCGTAGCAAGAGCCGCAGTAGCAGCCAAAACCCCAACGGCGACAGCAGCAGCAGCATCCTACGGCAGTAGCTGCACCCGCGCACAGTAACAGTAACAGGGGTGGAGTTCAGCCGCCACCTCTCACCTTGGTCTTCCCTCCTCCCTTTGGGTTTGGATCCCCTCTTTTGCTGGGCTGGGCGGGAGTAGTTCACGTACCGACAAGACCTCTAGGCGACCTCCCACATTTTCCATGCCCACTAGGACAGGGGAAACGGTGCTGAATGTTTTTGCCAAAAGGGGGGGTCCTACCAGCATTTCCTGGCCCCGACCGCTTTTCCACATCCACTGGGGCAAGGGAAACTCTCACAGAAATCATCCGGCAGAGTAGGTGGCTTGTGACTGCTCCCCGCCACCTGTGCTAGCAGCAGCAGGGATGCCCAAGAAGCCAGTCGCGCCTCCTAGTGCCGAGGCAAGTACACAGCGCCGCCGGCGACGCATCCACTGCGGTGGCCAGCAATGTTGAGCGCTTGGACTTGACCAAGACTCCTAGCCCAACTAGCATGGCGGTTAGTGTTCATGATCTGTAAGATCAACAGGCGAAGCAGGCAGCTCAGCTCAACAAGCTTCTGACACTTTTTTGCGCTCAGGACCAGCAACGTCAGCAGCTGCAGGAGTAGCAGCAGTAGGAGCAGCAGCAGCCATGTGAACTAGACCCGGATCGCGCTGCCCATGCCTTGCGCATGGGAAAGCATCTTGTAGAAGCCAGTACCGACGCAGCCACTGCTGCAACGCTAGCGGCAGTAGTGGAAGAGGCGGCAGCAGCAGCCGACGCGACGTCCAACGAGGACACGACCAGCAACGACAATGCCTCCGGCGCTAGCACAAACGCGAGCGGCAGTGGTACTCAAACCATCACAAGCGTAGAATGACTCCATCAGATCGGGACACTAGAGCATCAGCTGCACGCACTCTGCCTAGATACAGACACTGTGAGCCCTAGTCCACACTATTGTCGGTCTCTTCGTTGTGTCCATTACGAGCGTCCCTCTAGGTACCCCTTGACGGCTGAGGAGGGTGATATGTCCACCTCGGACCAGTCAAATAGCTCTAACACACGAAGCTACCTTCCAATCGTCGCACTACCTTCTGCTTGTCCCCCAAAGGCGTTTGAGTTTCATCCCCCCGTCTATTGCCGTGGTGTCGACTTTGACACCTGGCACGTGTTTGAGCTGTGGGAGGCGAGCGAGGGTGTGTGGCTTTACTACATCAGCCCACACCAGTGGGCTGGCAAACAACTGGTGCAGACCACAGCTCGTGCGGCCTATGATCTCGTCAAAGCAGTCCCACGCGACACCGTCATAGACTTTCATGGCTTCCTTGGCGACCTTGCGAATGGCACCGGTGCTGACCCAAGTGGCCTCTAGGACCTCACTCTTCTCCTCTTTGAGGCAGAGACGCATGCGACACATACTCAGCGACTAGCTGATTTTAACTTGTTGCGTCAAGGGGATGATGAGGCGCCCGCCAACTACTGGCGCTGCGCGGTTCTACATGCTCCTAGGGACCTAGGACCCTGGAGAGTATGGCGCCCTCACGACCATCATGATCAGGGTTGTGGAGCGCTATGCCGGCGTCTTTGCCATTTTTTGCCCCCACCGCCTCAAGCGCATGGCCCGGAAAATGACCCTCCTTCCCTGGGTTCAACAACACTTCGTCCAGACGACGAGCGCCTACAAGGCTGCACGCGCCCACCGTAGTCGCGCCGCCCTCACCCCGAAAGTCACCGCCACTCCATCTGTGTCAGCTCCTTCTCCCTCCACCTCCGGCCAGTCCTTCCCAGTAATCGCAGAAGTGGCTCAAGGAAAGCAGCAAGGGAAGGAGAAAGGGAGCAGCAAGGGGGGGAAGGACGAGACTACCATCCATAGCAGTAGCGCACGACTGCACCACTGCTGCAACTGCGGGGGTGATCACCATTACACCGAGTGCACTGATCTCCCTCTCAACTGGGTAAAGATCGCACGCGGCCTGTAGCAGGCCGATGAGGCACACATGCGTCAGCTCTCCACCTCAACCACCCGCTCTACCACAACTGTCGCCACTGTCACGCCGGCACTGGCGCCAACTCCGACGGTCCAGACAACATGTTGTGGCTGCATGAGTCGCATGTCCGCTCCGGTGTCCATATGCAGCCCCTGCCAGCTGAGTATCCTACGTTCGTTTTGTCCTCCATTGCGCAGTGCTCAATCACGTCTAAAGAGCGTGTGTCGGATGCCACATGGGTCATTGACTCAGGTGCCACCAACCACATGACTTGTTGTCGTAGTGTCTTTGTCGTGCTTGGCCCTGTTGGCACTATTCCACCTGTGCGCACCTCAGCTGGTCTTGAGATTTTGGTCCAGGGTGTTGGGGTTGTCCAATTCCATGGCCTGTCCGGGCGGCTGTTCATTTCGGACGTTCTCGATGTGCCTGATCTCGAACTTAGCTTGCTTTTTGTCCGTGCATGCACTCGAATGGGCCTCGGCGTCTTGCACAAATGTGAGGATGCCACCATCTTCGTCGCAGCCACGCAGGAGGTCATCCTCCCTGGCACTGTCATTGATGACTTGTATCATGTTGATGGCTCTCCATACTCTCTCTCACACCTCCTTCCTTTGTCCTCTGCCCGTATCTTTATGACTAGCACTCTCTCGTCTGAACATCGGTGCATCTCGCACAGACGCCTTTGTCACGTCCATCTTGACGATGTCGATCACCTCGTCCGCAACAGATCTGTGCTTGGTGCCTTTTGAGACGCCATCCAAGACTGATTGTCTCCCATGCGCCCAAGGGAAGATGCACCGGTCTACTTATCCCCAGTCCGACTCAAGGGCGCTTTGTCCCCTCGAGATGGTCCACTCTAACCTCCTGGGGCCCCTCCCTGTGGAGTTCCAGGAATACAGGGGGCGCTATGTCCTGACGATCACCGACGACTTCACCCGCATGTGGTGGGTCCACAGCCTATAGCAAAAGAGTGATGCCGCTGTCATGGTTCACCTTTGGCTTGTCATGGCTGAGTGCCAGTCCCACCACTCCCTCCACACGTTCCGTTCTGACGGCGGTGGTGAGTTTCTGGACGACATGGTACGGTACTTTGCCGAGCTGGGTGTGTTCTAAAATCTGTCCACCCCCGCCAGCCCCCAACAGAACGGCGTCTCCGAGTGTTGGAACAGCACCATGGAGGATGCAATTCCCTCCATGCATGTGGACAGTGGGCTCCCTGAGTTGTTCGCTTTCGAAGGCATGGCCTACATGATGCGGGTCTGGAACCGCATTCCCCACGGTCCCCTTCCCAGTAACCACACCTCCTACGAGCTCAGGTTCGGCCATCAAGCCGACTTTTGGCTTGCTTGAGTCTGGGGTTTTCTTTCCTACGAGTGGTTCACACCTGAGCAGCAAGGGACCAAACTTGCCCCGCCTATGCGCCTTTGTCGAGGTTGTCTGACGGTCCAATGCTTGGCGATTCTGGGATCCAGATCGTCGCCGCGTCGTGGAGTCCCATGATGCGCTCTTCTTTGAGCATTTTCACATAATCCCCTGATTTTTAAATTTGACGTTTGAGTTTTTACTAATTATCTGATCCTTAATTTCGATGTGAATTTCCAGTTTAAAATTTTTTATGTGGTCTGAATTGGTCGAACTCGTGGAAAAATGAGACTCTACATTCAACGAAGGGGGCTGTTCAACATTTTCCTGGTCCTTCAATTGGACAAAGTGCGTCAAGTGGGCGGTCGGTGCGTACATCTCGCATGCATTCTTGAGGCGTTCGAATTGAAATTTCAGACTTTAAACGGTCTGACATGCTGTTTGCACATGTCTGAGACCAGCTCGCGTGGCAGCTCGTCAGAAGAGCTGTCAGACGTGCTGTCAAGCGATCGAGTTTGCCGCGACAACTGTCGCGTCAAACTTTGTTGCTCGCATGAGAGGAACAGGAACTTGTGGTTTAACGCACGTCATTATGCTCGAGCTCCACAGAAGTATCCAAGGAAGTAGAGAGTAGTGAACCCGGGGAAGTGATTAGAGGGAACAAGCTAGGTGACACTGTGAATTCGATGAAATCAGTTTTTTATTATTTTTGTGGTCCTTCAAATTTGATGAACGAAATAACGTATCCTATTTTGATTACACTAGACGTATTTAAAATCAAATTTAAAGATCAGGGGAGTACCGTGATCTATCGCACATCCATGCATTGCGGTCCACCCACTCTCCGGGATGTACTGAGTCTCATCACGTGGGGGAGCTTGGTGGGCTGGCTGTCTCCGCCAGCCCTTCCACTCCTGCGCCAGCACATCCTATTGTGCAGACCCCGTCGTCACCTGTCCTGCTTGCGTCGTCCCTGCCCACTTCGCAGCCCTACATACCAGCAGTGTCTGCTCTGATGCCACAGTTTGCACCCTCTGTCTACCCGTCCCCCACACCCACACCCGAGACGTCCGCTGCCGGATCACGTGCGGCTCCGTCCCCCTCCTCCACACCACTTGGCTTTGTGAGCGTGCTCTCTGCTCCTCCATCTCCTCCTTCTACGTCGCCACCGGCACTGTTGTCTACCCCTCCTCCTGCGTCTGAGCTGTCCGAGCATTTGTCACATATCCCTGGGGGACGCCTTTGCCTGTGTCCAACTCGCAGCGTGCGTAGCGGTGACCCAGGCATACGGGCTCTCGGTTTGTGCATCCATGGGCTTGTTGAGGCCCACCCAACCTGCGCTATTGGTGCCACTCTCCTCGCACACCAGCGTGAGGTGGCACGTGACGCAGCCGAGTCCACAGTCACTGTCTGACATCAACCGATTGTGTGTACACTCGTTGCACGCTGCACCATAGACGTGCCGCTGGACCTTGCCACTCTTCGCGAGGCTCTTGACAGACCTGATGCTGAGCTTTGGCACACTGCGTGCCAGGTTGAACTCGAGGCCATCGGCCAGCATGTTGTTTACGAGCTCGTGGACCTGTCGCCAGGCCGCAAGGTCGTGCAGGCTAAATGGGGTCCTCCGCAAGAAATTGAAGCCCGATGGCTCGGTGGATTGCTACAAGGCCCGCTTGACCGCCAAGGGATTCTTGCAGGTCAAAGGTGTTGACTACACCGGCACCTTTGGCCTGGTTGGCCACATGACCACCGCTTTGACCTTGCTGAGCCAGGTGGCACAGCACGACTGGAAGCTCCACCAGATGGACATGAACAATGCCTTCCTCCACGGGGCACTTGACAGTCGCCAGGCTTTGTAGATGAGAAGGCTCCGGGCAAGGTCTAGCGACTACACAAGGCTCTGTATGGCCTCAAGCAGTCACCTCGATGCTAGAACCAGGAGATCACACGCACGCTCCGGCGAGCCGGGTACGTCCAGAGCGAGGCGAATCCTTCCCTCTTCTTCTCACAGGTCCCTACGCCCTTGACTGCCATCCTGATCACCCGATTGCGTCGCCAGCCCTAGGTGATGACAAGGCTGCCAAGGTTGTGCTGCATGCAGCCTACAAGATTAAGGACTTGGGCACGGCCTCATTCTTTCTGGGCATGGAGATCGATCGGGACCGTGAGTGTCGGATACTCCTAGTTCATCAGGCACAATATGTACCTGCCGTGGTGGAGCGCTTTGCAAACCTTTTTTGTCGAAGTTCGCACCGCTTCCATGCCACTCACACCTCACGGGCAGGCCATCCCAAAGGTTGACGGCCCAGCACAGCTGTGGAAGCTACTTTACGTGACCTTGTACCTCCAAGTCATAGGCTCGCTCATGTACTTGGCTACAACCACACGGCCCGACATTGCCTTTACGATCAACCTGCTGGCACAGTACTCACAGGCTCCATGCAAGCGGACGTTAGAGGCTGTTGTGTGATGCGTGCGATACGTCATGTCCTCTGCCCATGTCAGTCTATGCTATGAAGAGCAAGTCTCAGAGGTCCTCGACAGATGTACTCACAGTGATTGGACGTGGAGCCCGGACGGCAAGAGCTGTACCGGCTATAGTTTTCTCGTCGGCGACACTGCCGTCTCTTGGCGTAGAGGCAAATAGGGTTGTATTGCATGCAACACGGCCAAGGTAGAGTATGTTGCCCTCGGTGCTGGCGCTGCAAAGAGTGTATGGCTGGTACGCTTACTGCGTGAGCTTCGTCAGTTTGTTCCTCCTCCTTTGCTTCGGTGTGACAACGCGAGCGTGCAAGCCATTGCTAAAAACTCAGCTGTGTTCCATGCACACACGAAACATATCAATGTTGAGCACTAATTTGTATGTGACCTGGTAGATTCTGGAGAATTCCGGGTTGTGTGGGTCGGCACAGATGTACAACACGTTGACTTCCTGACGAAGGCACTGGGTCGTTCAAAGTAATTGGAAATTGTTGGATGCTGTAAATGCTCACAACAGAGCATGGACCTCGCCATGCATCTCTCATGACGTCGCGTCAGGTCGAGGTCCACACAACACTCCCCCTGGGCAGATGAACTTGGCAGCGATGTCCTCGATGGAGATGCTGATGTCGTAGCTGAACAGATCCTTGGCGATGAGTCATGTGGTGTGTCCGTCATGTGGAGATAGCCCCCCCTGTCAGGTGCGAGTCGGCTCCCGCCCTCAAAGATGTAGTGGTGTCTCCGGCTATGACTCCTCACGTCGCAGCTGCATCACATGGGGTGTACCAGTCCTCGCATGACTGCCAAGGGTCCCAACTCACAGTCTCTCCTGTCTCCGCTCTGTCGCGATGCATCTGTGTATGCCGGAGGAAAGGGAATGGGCGAGCAGCACGCGTGCGTGGATGAAGTGGCGGAGCAGGCCTCCGATACGGGATAGCACATCCTGAGGCACAAGGGTGTACTACAAGAAGAGGAGAGCTGGAGCGACGAACCGGATCACCACTCGTGGATGAAGATGACGATGGGACAGGTGAGACGGGTGGATGAAGGTGTGTGACGGCAGTAGTAGAAGGACGAGCGATGATGGGGTCGACAGGAGCGAGGATGGCAAAAGCCAAAGGCACGCTCACCTGTTCTATAACAGTGTCTCCAACGAACGTCATACTCGGAGCTCGTACAAGATCCTCCCCGAGTATGGGTTTGCTAGATGCTGCTTACGGAAGGATCGTACCGATAGCAATGATGCTTCCCTCCTCTGAAAATCGCTCACGCGCGGCCATCACATCCCGTTGTAGCATGACTACACGCTCCTGCAGGTCAGCATAATCTGCCTCAGACATGTGGAGGTGGCCCATGTCTACCTCGCGGAGGATAAACTCTGCCTCACTGGATGCTGCACATGCAGACTGCACAACTTGTGAGTACAGCTCCATCTGCATCTCTGCTGCTGAAGCTGATGGAACTGGTGCTGCTGCATCCTCCTGGGGATCAACCAAACTCGCTATGTACTAAGACACTGGAACATCGGATGCAGCTTTAGGCATCGCATCCACACCACAACTCGTGTCTGTCACACGAGGAGTGAACGGTCGCATGCCAAGAGAGAAGGAGAAGGATGAGTCGTCAGAGTCCGTGGAGCATGTGGAAATGTCGTCCGGATAGGTACTGCCACTTTCAACGTCGATGTGATCAGCAAGGTCACCATCAGGTGAACACGAAGGGTCAAAACTCGGCTCCTGCTGACGAGGTGACTCCATCTGCGTGTAGGGATCTGCTCCATTGTCCTCAACTACCGCTTTAGTGGACACGGGTGTGTAGAACTCCGGCTCGACAACGCCCGTCAAGGCGACCAACAAGCGTGACTGGCGCTCATGCAGTGTCTCGCCGGGAAGGCTAGTCGCTACCTCCTGCTCGATGATAGAGTAAGGACCATCATTTGACTCTATCATGTATGTCGCAGCTCCGTCGTGGGTACGGGAACCCGAAAACTATAGGAACATGGACGACTCCTCACGCAAACACTGGTCCTCATGTACCGCAGATGAGACGGTGGAGCCTGCAGTGTCTGCTACAGCATATGTCCCAGCGTCGTCTCTCAGAACTGCTGCTCTCAAGAATGCCACAACCTCCAAAAGACCAACCGGCCGACTCTGCTCATGCACTGCGACTACTATCGTACTAGTGTGAATCTCGTCTGCCAACAGCCCCGGAGATTCGTGTGGGGCATCCCGATCCGCACAATACTCATGTGCCACTGGCAGGCCGCCACCAGCCGGAGTCGCGAGTGGCACCGCCCAAGCACGCGGCACCTGCACTCCTGATGCAACCTGCTGCAGCGGAAGATCTGGATCCAGCCCGGACGTGGAAGTCGAGCTCGATGACACAGAAGTCTCCACCATGAACACCATGTCGAGATCTGACTCACAGTCATGTGCTGTCACCGTATCATCTGAGTCTGCCTGAGCTGACGCTCAGCCACCACGGTCTGGCGCGAGTGCGGATCCTGTCGCTACGGTCACATGAAGCAATGCGCGGTGACCACACTCCCCCTTGATAGGTACAATAACGGAGGCCGAGGACGTGGGGGATGTATCAAAACCGGCGTGAGTTCGGCGTGCAGAGCGCTGATGCCGACGTCGCGGGGTCACTCGACTGGAACGACTGCATGAAGACATATCATCGCAAGGTGGCGTCATAGTCGCAGCAGAGTGGAAGATCGAAAGGATGGTGGTAGCCTGTCACTCGCTGGCAGGTGGAGCTGAAGGTACACCATTGGATGAGGAAGGAGGAGAGGATGGAGGAGATGTGATCGAAGAGGCTGTCGAAAAACGAGTAGCCGAAGCACGCCCAGTGACGAGGAGGTCATAAAGCCGCTGCACCGTCTGCCGCAAGCCGTGGATCTAGGCGAATATGCTCGCCAGAGGTCCAGCTAGGGGATCTACCAACGCCGGCAGATCCGTATGCTGTGGAGGACGTGGGCTCGGACGAGGCTGTAGCCAAGGTGGATGCCAGCCAAGAGGGCGCGTCCAATAGCGACGCCAACCGTGATGTCCATCACCACAGTAGTAACAAGCGAACGTGCAGGGCGCATGCTGAGATGTCTACGCGCTCATCTCGTGCGCTAGACGATGGATAGGTACCAAGGGCACCTACTCCCAGTGGTAAACACCAAGCCACGGGAGAGAATGAGGCCAGTAGGTACTGTCACTCTTGGAGGTCACGTCGTCCGGGTCAGCAAACGTGACCAGACGGGAAGAGCTACAGTACCACAGCACGCCCGAAGACTACAGTCTGACTAACTACGGCCACTAATGCTGCTGCCACTAATAGAGCAAAGACTGCTCCAAGACGAGAAGGGTTGGCGGCTGCAGGTGTGGCTGCTGCTCCAAGGGGTTGACGACCCAGCCCTCGGAGATGGTAAAACTCGAGTCCGCCGTCGATCCTACGAGGTGAAGTGCGCGCACCAATCCATGGACCTCAGGAAGACGCCGGTACAAGACGCGTCTCGAAGTGCAGATCGCCGCCGACGCACAATCCGTTGTCGGTTGAGAAGGCGAAACTGCAAGTGCTGGCGCAGTTGCCGCACTATGTAGTCGTTGTAACTCCGCCGGATACGGCTATTGCTGCTATGAAAGCTGCTGGTGCTGCGGCGGTAGTAGTTGGACGGTTCCCTTTTTTTGTCGTTATTCTCTAGCCCTCAGGCCCCCTTTTGCGTCACTTTTTTTATTGCCCTCACCCTCCACCCCCCTTTTTTTCTAGTTCTCCCCTCTGCTTGCCTTAAGCCCTCGCCTTCTTTTTTTTCTTTGGTGTGTTTCTTTCTTTCTTTTTCCACTCGCTTTCAGGCGTACCCCTTTTTGTATTTTTTGGTACTCACCCCCCCTTTTTCTCGATTGCCCCTAAGGTGGGTGAACGGAGAAAATAAGAAGGGAGGGGGGGGTGTCCGGCTTGTCCGGCCCTCCCTCCCGTGCACGCTCGCTCACTCGCTCGCTGAGTGAGCAAGTGAGCGAGTGGGTGTTGGGGGAGAGGAGGGAGCGAGGGGGGGGGGAGGGTTCTGTCCGCCCCTCTGACCTGTCCCCTCTGTCGGTCGGCCGACGGGGCCGACGGGGCTGAAGGGGCCCACGGGGCCNGTACTCACCCCCCCTTTTTCTCGATTGCCCCTAAGGTGGGTGAACGGAGAAAATAAGAAGGGAGGGGGGGGTGTCCGGCTTGTCCGGCCCTCCCTCCCGTGCACGCTCGCTCACTCGCTCGCTGAGTGAGCAAGTGAGCGAGTGGGTGTTGGGGGAGAGGAGGGAGCGAGGGGGGGGGGAGGGTTCTGTCCGCCCCTCTGACCTGTCCCCTCTGTCGGTCGGCCGACGGGGCCGACGGGGCTGAAGGGGCCCACGGGGCCGACGGGCCCCCTCCGAAGGGCCCCTCGGAGGGGCTCGGCGGAGTCATCCGAGGGCCCCCTTGACAAGGGGAGGAAAGGGGGAGGGGGTGCAAACAGGGCCGACAGGCCCCCTCAGAGGGCCCTCCCAGAGAGGAGGGCTGCAAGGCCCTCCTCGCAGCGGCAACAGCAGCTGC
This sequence comes from Penium margaritaceum, assembly GCA_023375785.1. Taxonomy (NCBI): domain Eukaryota; kingdom Viridiplantae; phylum Streptophyta; class Zygnematophyceae; order Desmidiales; family Peniaceae; genus Penium; species Penium margaritaceum. The sequence goes on along the minus strand of SZWC01006055.1, from coordinate 15,248 downwards.
AGCGGCAGGTGCAGCTGCTGCGGTTGCTGCTACTACTGCTACTTCTGCTGCTACTGCTGCTTCTGCTGCTGCTGCTGCTCAACGCAATAGTTGCTGCTGCTCAACGCAGTAGCTGCTGCTGCTGCTTGCTGCTGCCGCTGCCGCTGTTGCTGCTGCTTGCTGATGCCGCCACTGTTGCTTGCTGCTGTCGCCGCTACTGGTGCTGCTGTCGTAGCTGCTGCATGCTGCTGCTGCATGCTGCTGCTGCTGCCGCCGTTGCTGCTGCTGCTGCTGCTGTATGTTGTTGCTGCTGACGGTGCAGCTGCAGCGGCTGATACGCTGCTATAGCTGCTTTCGCCGCTGCTGCTGCTGCTGTCGTTGCTACACTCTGTTGCTGCTACCGCCGCTACTGTAGTGGCTACTGCTGCTGTTGCTTTTGCTGTTGCCGCTGCAGTCGCTAGTGCTGCTGTGCGCGGCTCACCGCCCCTGTGGCGTTCACGTGCAGTCGTTTCACACCCCCTCACGCTGCTGCCGGCGTGGCGCCACGTGGCGCGTTCTCTTCAAGTTCCGCCCACTGCTGCAGCTTCTGCTGCTCACACGCCCCCCTGCGCTATGATACCAAATTGGAAATAAATTAGGGCATGCAGGCCTATGCAAAAACGAACATGAGCTCTGTGTGTGAGTGCGATACAAGACGGCAAAAATTTGGCTAAGTCTGGAACACTGAGTATAAAGAACAAGGAGAGAACAAATGAGCCCCTACCGGGCTTAAGTAGGGGCACCGACAGCTAGCCGCACCGGACCCCGTCACCCCCGTTGAGCCCAAACGAGTCAGCGGGGAGAACACACTGTGTACACCACGATAACAATAACGGTGGTCTCCTCGAGGCACCGGAACAGCTCTCCGAGTGCCCGGGTCTCGACCACCGAGAAAATAGAGCAGTACCAGAAAATCTCAGACTCAATGTCTAGACATCACATACGACTTTCCCAACATCGGAAGCGCTAGTACAGCCACTGGGTCTCCTCGTCGCACCAGTATAGTCCACCGGGTGCGCGGGTCTCAACCCACCGAGAAACCTCTCCCAGCTCTCGACAAGTCCACAGGGCTACCGAAATGCATCGATCGCGTCTCGCCGACGCTGTCGTACGTACTGGGGAAGTCTCGGGACACTCCGAAGGCATGTCGTGTCGTCACGCTCTCCTCCACCGTATACCCCCAATGTGGGTATATGGGTAATCCATGAGCGTCTGTTGTGACGGGTGGAAGCCACACAAACCAACAAAAGTTCCATGCAGCTGTGTATTCTGTGGGACTCCGCCCTGCCCCTCGTGTTACCTGATCACTCATGGACCAGCTGCGCCGCTGTTGCCTGCGTTGTGCATTGTTTGGGGTGTGTCACTGTTGTGGCGTTGCCAGTGCATGTGTGCGCATGGACAGGTTCGCCCTCACTCCACTGCTCTCTCTTGTTGTTGTATATGTCCACAGACTACCGTGACCCCTCGGCTCTTGTCCATGCTCGTGCAGGCCCCTAATGCGGCGACACACTTTGAGGACTGGGGAAGCTGGCATGACTCTGGCGACAGCCAAGGAAACGCGGCTACCACGGGAGGCGCACTGTTGACATCGGCTCAGCACCTCAGCAAGACCAGTCTTCTCATCGACCAGTTGCACATGCTCACATGCCCATTGTTCATTGTCTGCTCACTGTGGAGCAGCCCTGGATTTGCTTGAGGATTAGGTGCTAGACTTTTGTAATACCAAGTTCATACCCAAAACTAGATTCTGTCGGTCATGTTGTCCAGTGGGTTGTCGGCCAATGCTTTGGGGGGGATGGTTTCGAGTCCTATAGCTAACGAGGGCCTCAAGTGATATCGAGTTCGATGCTTACTCGCTCTAGGCCTCGTCACCCGTCATGTTGCACTTCGTTCCTTTCTTGCTCAAATGTTTTTGTGAGTGCATAGTGCCTTAGGTTTAACTCTCCTGCCTCTCACCCGTTCCTTGCATCGTTTTTTTGCGTTGGAATCGCAATAAGCAGCACTGCAGCTTGGAACTTTGACTAGGCACTTTCACGATTCCCCACTGGAATCAGAGCGCCAAGGTTCAACATCCATCGTGGACACTGAGAGCGGGTCTATTCCTGTGTGGGAAGAATGTAGTGTGGCTTGGACTGAATCTGGCGTGTGGGGTGGAGGATAGGATAAGTTGAGGGTAGGAGACCCTCAACTTCAGCGGCTTTGGCCAAGTGGGCCAACCTCCCCATACGTCCCCTCTCACAATTCTGCCGACTACAGACACATGAGGGCAGGTCTGCAAAAGTAGTCGTGGAACATCACGACATGAACTAGTGAGTGGCAACAAGAGTAGAGTCAACAAGATTGGCACAACAGCACCTCCCTTGTCCTTTAGACCTGAATAAGTCATAGGGAAATGGATTGACTTAATCACTTACTTGGAGACGTTCTTTAATTGTTGGACCAATTTGACTCCTAGGCTGCCCACATGTTCTGCGAAATTGTCTGAAGTCTGAAACACCTGCTTCTCAGGCCACAATCATACTCACATAACAATGGCCCTATGGTCAAGTTTATGACCTTGTTTCCTCGTCATCGTACATCATTGGTGGGGGATGGGAAGGGTGTGTTTCCTCTTTCCTTGGTTAGTTTGTCAAGGAATTACACAGGTTAGCTGCACGCCATGCCGACTACTCCACAGAACTTTCCTCAATCTTCTTGCGAGGGAGAAAGGAACAGTTTGAGGAGGAGGAAATAGGGGACTAGGGTGAATGCGAGAGGAGCAGGAAAGGAGGGGAGCAATGGGGGAGGGGATAAACGTGAGAGTTGGAAAAACGAGGCAAAGATAATGGTGGAAGGGAATAACCTAGTTGGAGAAGGAAAGGGCGGAATAGGGAAGTGCGATGGAGGGGTAGGAGTAAGAATGAGCTGGGACGGAGAATAAAAGATGCAGGAGAGAAGGAAAAGAAAGATCGTGAGAGAGAAGTGGGACCCAGGGAAGGGGACAAGGTAAGAAAAATGGGAAGAGTAGAGGGGGGAGGGCGAATTCAGGGTAGAGAGAGGGAAGTGGATGAGAGGAGATGAGTGAAAGGAGGCAGAAATGGTGGGGGAGAGAGAGAGGGCTGGTATGGAGCGGTGGGAGGCCATGGGTTGGGG
>SZWC01006054.1:116989-141010 GCA_023375785.1 Penium margaritaceum | reverse complement strand
AAGGAGCTGGCGAAGCAGCTGAGAGCGGCCGGCAACCCTGTGGAAGAGACGCGCTTCATCCTCCTCTTGCTGAGGGGACTCCCAACCAGCTACGACACGGTGCGAGAGACGCTGGAGTGCCAGCCAACTCTCGACCTCGACTTCATCTGCACACACCTGGTGCAGGTGGAACTGCGTCGCAATGCCGCAAAACGCAATGGCGGCAACAGCAGCAGTGAAGCAGCTTTCATGGCGATGGGCTCACGCAACCAGCAGCAGCAGCAGTCCGGGCAGCAGAGAGGCAAGAAGAAGGGCAAGTGCCATTATTGCCAGAAAGAGGGGCACTACAAGAAAGAGTGCTTCAAGTTCAAGAGGGACCAGAAGGAGCAGCAGCAGCAGCAGCAAAAGCAGCAATCTCCACAACAACAACAGCAGCAGTCACAGCAACGTCAGCAGCACCAGCAGCAGCAGCAGCAGAACCAGACCGGCGTGCGCCATTTTGGCAACATGAACATGGCCAAGGAGGTGCGCGACCGCCTCTTCATGGCGAAGTCTGACATGTCGCAGAAGGAAAAGGCGGATCTGGTGTGGTATAAGGACTCGGGGTGTACCAAGAGTCTGACGCACCACAAGGAGTGGTTCACGCAGCTGCTCTCCATTCCCCCCCGTCCGATTGCTTTGGGTGATGATCGGGTGGTGTATGCTGAGGGGATTGGGATTTTGGAGATGTGGTTGGAGACCCCGCGTGGCATTGAAGTGGGAGTGTTCAATGGCATGCTGTACGTACCTAATGCTGCATTCAACCTCCTCTCAGTCTCCTCTCTCACAAACACAGGACTGCGCATCGTTTTTGACGATGATTACGGCTACATCCTCGACAAGGAAACAGGAGACGAGTTGGCCAAGTCGGTGAAGAAAGGCGACATGTACCGCCTGCTGGGGGTGACCAAGATCCCGCGTGAGCAGAGTCTTGCAGCAGTGGTGCAGGCAACAGATGGTGAGATCTGGCATGCGCGCTACGGCCACATCGGCATGCGCGCCTTGCAGCAGCTTCAAGCAAAGCAGATGGTTCATGACCTGCCTACCATCTCTAACTTTGAACAGCAGTTGTGCATCGGCTGTTTGGAGGGGAAGCAGCACCGCGAGGCATTCTCTGGAGCAGGGGAGCGTGCAAAAGGGGTGTTGGAGCTGGTCCACACGGACTTGTGCAGACCGATGCAGACCCAGAGCTTTGGAGGCTCTAGGTATTTTCTCACCTTCATTGATGATTTCAGCCGTTACACTGNGGCAAGAAGATCAAGGCGCTGCGCAGCGATCGCGGTGGAGAGTACCTGAGCAAGGAGTTTCAGGACTACCTCGCAACAGCTGGCATCAAGGCGCAGCGTACCGCGCCGTACTCGCCGCAGCAGAACGGCGTAGCAGAACGTGCCAACCGTACCATTGTGGAGTCGGCGCGCTCCATGCTGCACGCGGCTCGGCTGACCTACGACTTCTGGGCTGAGGCCGTGAGCACTGCAGTCTACATCAAGAACCGCAGTCCAACTAAGGCGCTGGAGCAGATGACACCGTACGAGGCGTGGTTCGGCAAGAAGCCGAGTGTGGGTCATCTCCGACTATTTGGCAGCCTGGCGCACATGCACGTGCACAAGGAGAAGCGGCAGAAATGGGACGCAAAGAGTACGCAGATGCTGATGATTGGCTACGACGTGGCAAGCAAGGCCTATCACCTCTATGAGAGGGATACAGGCCACGTCTTTATCTCCAGGGATGTCGTCTTCAACGAGAGCAACGTCATCGGCACCAACATTGTCTGTGAAGAGGCAGCAGAACCAGCAGCTGACGAGGCAGTGGGAGCAAAAATCCTTCCTGACCCAGTCTCTCCCGATCCTTCCTCTACTGTGACAGTGGGAGAATCACTGTACTCTCCCATGTCTGATGCAGCAGATACAGCAGCCTCATCGGCAGAAGCAGAGGAGGGAGATGTAGCACCACCAGCAGAAGCAGTTGTGCCAGCCGCACTGCGTCAACCGCTTGCTAACGCTCCAGCTCCAGGTCGGAGGTACCCTCTTAGGGTGCGTTACAAGCCTGGTGAGCGCGGCCATTTCTGGATGCTGCAGAAACCAGAACAGATGAACGTCGCAGTTGCAGCAGATTCAGATGAGCCAACGTCATACAAGGAGGCCATGGCTGCACCAGATGCAGCAGATTGGGCGCAAGCCGTNGCTCCTCTCTTATGCAGCAGCTGAGGACTTCGAGGTTCACCACATGGATGTCAAGACGGCATTCTTGAATGGTGACTTGGAGGAGGAGATCTACATGGAGCAGCCGGAGGGGTTCGTCATGGATGGCCAGGAGCACCTGGTCTGCAAGCTGCAGAAGTCGCTGTACGGCCTCAAGCAAGCGTCGCGTGCTTGGAACCAGAAGTTGGATGCGGCGTTGCAGTGCATGGGGTTTGAGCGCAGCGAGTGTGACTACAGCGTGTATCGCTGGCAGCATGAGCATGAGATCCTCATCATCATTGTCTATGTGGATGACATGCTCCTCCTTTCAAACAGCATGTCTGCACTGCAGGAGTTCAAGGAAGCCATGCAGGAGCGCTTCCAGATGTCTGATCTCGGGGAGGCATCATACTTCCTCGGTATCCAGATCGTGCGTGACCGCAAGTCACGCTCTCTCTCGCTGCAGCAGAGCCGCTACATCAAGGATGTTTTGCAGCGGTTCCGTATGGCAGATGCAAAACCCATCGGCACGCCGCTGGAGACGCGGCAGTACCTCGTGAGCTTCAATGGAGAAGCAAATGCAGCTGAGCGACAGAAGTACCAGAGCACCGTCGGCAGTCTCATGTACCTGATGGTGGCAACCAGACCGGACCTTGCACAGGCTGTGAGCACTGTGAGCCAGCACATGGCTAATCCCGGACCGGAGCACCAGAAGGCAGTGAAGTGGATCTTCCGCTACCTTGCTGGAACCATCAACATTGGCATCACCTACAACGGCAATGACAACAGCATCATCGGCTACATAGATGCAGATTGGGCTTCAAACCCTGAGGACCGCAAGTCCATGTCTGGACATGTGTTCCTCATGAATGGTGGAGCCATCAGATGGTGCAGCATGCGGCAGGTGGTCGTGGCCACCTCGAGTACAGAAGCTGAGTACGTATCTCTCAGCTTTGGAGCCAAGGAAGCAGTTTGGCTCCAACGTCTCATGGCAGAGATGAGTGGGAGTGTAGCAGTTCCAGTTCCTATGCGCGTCGACAACCAGAGCGCAATCGCACTCGCCAAGAATCCTGAGCACCATGCACGCACCAAGCACATTGACATCGCATATCACTTCATCAGGCACATGGTGCAGGAGGGTGCTATCAAGCTGGAGTTTACTCCAACGAGCAAGCAGGTTGCTGATTTCTGCACCAAGCCAGTGACCCGTGAGAAGCAGCAGTTCTGCATGAAGGCATGTGGACTCAGCCCACTCTGACTGCGGCAAAGTGGGAGATTGTTGGAAAGGGAGCCATCCGGCTCAATTTCAGGTCCACAGGAGCAAGTTCCAGGAAAGTACTAGATGCCTGCTCCGATCGCCAATCCGACTTCACCATTGGAAAGATCATGTGGCAAAATGTCTTCGGTCCAAGTTTGAGGCCGATCCAACGGTCGGATAGGGAGATATGAATTTTCGAAGTTTCGGGGGTCATGGACCGTCGATGTCTGGGTGGGCATGGGTGATGGCTCCATGCCTTAGCCTGAGAAAAGAAAAAGGCAAGAGGTCCAGGGTCAAGACCTGATGGGAGAAATATCCAAAAAGGTCCTTGGTCTTAGGATTGCCTTGTCAGAGTGTGCTGACTAGGATAAAGGTACCTCTCCTTACTTTTTAGGTGAGGTGAGATCCTTGTGTGCTAGCCATGGACACATGGCGATTCTCCATGGGTTTGTGGGTTATGTGACCGCTAGGAGTGTGCCATGAGAGCATTCTCTAGCTCTCTAGGTCGTGTGTGAGTGGTCAGCCTGATTGCTAGGCTGATGTCCTCCCTTGTGTCAGATTATGGATTCTAGTGTGTGAGCCTTAGCCTCCATGGCTAAGTGGTGTGGCTTGTGAGAGGGCTGACTTGCCCAAGCTCTAGCTCTATATGTACTCCATCATTTTGAGTGATTGAACAACCATTCTTCAGCACAAGTGATGCCCTTCCAATCACACATGCTCGCTGCTCCAAGGCTCCCTCTCTCCTCCATTTCCAACACAGTTAGCCTGAGACGGACGGGCAGGAAGACTGGCGGTGTCCAATATCCTGATGGCGGAAGGCGATCTGCTGTTGACGACGATGAGTAGAGGCGGTGCAGGAGAGTGGCTCGAGATGATGAACACAGGAGAGCTGAAGTGGATGGGGTAGATGAGGCAGCGGAGGCTAATGAAGGGAGATGGGGAAGGCGGAGGCACTTGTGAAGGCTGAGACGACAAGAGGCAGCATGTAGCGAGCGAGAGGAAGCTTCCAAGAAGATGAGAGCAGACGGCGGCTCGGAAACTGATTGCTGATGTTGTTGACTTTTCAATCCTTGACCAGAGGTACGAGATGGATGTACGGTTTGTTTAGGAGAATGAGTCATCACTCCAGCGTGAGGAGCAATCCAGGCGAAGCTATTGATGTCATCTTCAAACGAAACCGGAGAGCGCAAACTGGCCATGGCGGTGGCAGATGAACGCTGAACGGAAGAGTGAAGTAGTGGTGGTAGCGAAACGATGACTGGGTCACGGGGCACTAGGTGATGTTGCCTGACGCTCTGATACCATGTCAAAAGAATTCAATGAGTGAGGACGGTAAGAGCAGAAGTAGGCAGAAGAAGTGGAACATGCACGAGTACGTCAGCACAATGACAGAAGCGATAGCGGTCCTGAGGAGTTAGTTGAAGAGCTTGCGCAGACCTGAGATACTGAGGATGCGACATAGAGTGGAGCTGGTGAGAGCGAGAATGAGAAGAGTGATGGGTCGGCAGGTGCTGAGAGAAGGATCGAGAGTGACAAAGTGAATAACTGTGAGCTGCAAGTGGTTGGCGAAGGCAAGATCGGTGAGCTGTAAGCAGAGCAAGAACATGGCGGCGAAGTCGCGGCACCAAAGGGGAACAGGATGGAAAGAAATGTTCTGGTTCATTTGGGAGAGAATGAACATCGTCCATATATGCAACATAACAGGACAAGACTTCATCATTAATAGCTTCTTTTGCACTAGCCGGACGCGCTTGCGGGATCACTGCTTATTAGGGGATAAATCGGTTGAGGGGCCGTTGGTCGGTCGGTGACAATTAACGGCTACTTGGAATAATCACCGAGGTGGTTCTTGGCAGGAGCTGAACCGAGGAGCGAAAAAAGGGTAGGAGCGTGGCCCGGCTCGTACCAGGGTCAGGTCGTGTCTTCTTCCTCCAAGGATGAGGAGTCACCTTGGCAAAGTCGCTTGTTTCTGACACCTTGTGCCCTACTTGCGCCCTAGTTGCGCTCTAGTTGCACCATAGTTGCGCCCTACTTGCGCCATACTTGTACCATACTTGCGCCATAGTTGCACCCTAGTTGCATCTGAGTTATGCCGTACTTGTGCCCTAGTTGCGCCCTAGTAGCGCTCTAGTTGCACCCTACTTGCACTCTAGTTACGCCCTACTTGGGCCCTAGTTGCGCACTAGTTGCGCCTTTGTTGGGTACCAGCTATGCCCTAGTTGCACCCTAGTTGTACCCTACTTGCACCCTATTTGCACCCTAGTTGCACCCTACTTGCGTCCTACTTATGCCCTACTTGCGCCCTAGTTGCAACCAAGTTGCACCCTAGTTGCGCCCTACTTATGGCCTAGTTGCGTCCTACTTGCGCCCTAGTTGCGCCCTAGTTGCGCCTCAGTTGGACACTAGCTACGTCATAGTTGTGCCCTAGTTGCATCCTAGTTGCACACTAGTTGCACCCCACTTGCTCCCCACTTGTTCCCTAGTTGCGTCCTAATTGCGTCCTATTTATGTCCTACTTATATCGTAGTTGCGCCCTAGTTACACCTCAGTTGGGCACTAGCTATGCCCTAGTTGTGCCTTAGTTGTGCCCTAGATGCGCCCTAGTTACGCCCAACTTGTCCCCTGCTATCACCCTAGTTGCACCCTAGTTGCGTCCTACTTGTGTCCTACTTGTATCCTAGTTGCGTCCTACTTGCGCCCTAGTTGTGCCCTACTTGTACCCTACTTGCGCCCTACTCACACCCTAGTTATGCCCTTGTAATTCCCTACTTACGCCCTAGTTGCGCCCTACTTGCTTCCTACTTGTTGTTGGGAAAGGAGCCATCCGGCTCAGTTTCAGGTCCATAAGAGCAAGTTCCAGGAAACTATGAGATGCCTACTCCGATTGTCGATTGGACTTCACCACTGGAACGATCAGGTGGCAATTTGTCTACAGTCCAAGTTTTAAGCCGATTCAACTGTCGGATTGGGAGATACGAATTTTTTAAGTTTCCGGGGTCATGGACTGCCGATGTCTGTGTGACCATGGGTGACGGCTCCATGCCTTAGCCCGAGAAAAGAAAAAGGCAAGAGGTCCAGGGTCAAGACCTGATGGAAGAAATATCCAAAAAGGTTCTTGATCTTAGGATTGCCTTGTCAGAGTGTGCTGGCTAGGATAAAGGTACCTCTCCTTACTTTTTAGGTGAGCTGAGATCCTTGTGTGCTAGCCATGGACACATGGCGATTCTCCATGGGCTTTTGGGTGATGTGACCACTAGGAGTGTGCCATGAGAGTATTCTCTAGCTATCTATGTCGTGTGTGACTGGTCAGCCTAATTGCTAGGCTAATTTCCTGTCGTGTGTGAGATTGTAGACTCTAGTGTGTGAACCTTAGCCTCCATGGCTAAGTGGTATGGCTTGTGAGAGGACTGAATTGCCCAAGCTCTAACTCTATATATATTCCATCATTTTGAGTAATTTAAAAACCATTCTTCAGCACACCTGATGCCCTTTCAGTCCCACATGCTCGCTGCTCCAAGGCTCCCTCTCTCCTCCGGATCCAACATTTGGTATCTGAGATTAGTTCTTCCAGTTTAAGCTTGCTCAGAAGATCACTTTGAAAGTGACAGGTCAGGGTCAGATCCTAAGCAAATTTGATGATCAACCAATAGATCTCCAAGAGCATGAGCCAATCTTTTGACGAGCCCAATATCGCGAAGATCCAGCAGTCGGATTGGCAGGTATGCTCAAAACGAGGTCGGCCAGGGCTACACTTATCTTTATGAGTAAGACTATCGCCTTGTGATGACCATAACTCTCTCGTTTCTACGTCAAATTTAAAATGTGGCATATGCACATTGTATTATTTTTCCTAAGCTTTCCATTGGTGGAAAAATGTTTGGCTTCCATCGATTCGTTTCGGAGAAACGTTGTTTACTAGCTGGCTGTTCTGAGTTGGAGTAGTCGCAGAAGCATACCCTGTTTTCAAGTGGGCGTTTTTTTCACAATCCCCTATTGATGACCCTGTTTTATGGATTGATCGAAAAGTTTTTGAGCAAACTTTTCCAGTTGTGGGCTCAGTTGTTTCAAATTCCCAGTCTTCTGGCATCTATAGTCCATTTTCTGTCAGACAGAGTTTTGGTAGAAGCAAAAGCAGAAGCAGGGGTAGCACCGCCACCCAATGGCAGCGTTGAGCATCACCAAAGCTCAAAATGGCAGGAGCATGTGTGATCACTGCAGCCCAGCCCTTGGAGAGGCTGGAAGGATGCGCCAACTTGACGTTTTGGAATATCCGTAGCCGGCTCCTTTTGGAGGAGAGGGGCTTGTGGGAGATTGTGAGCGGCGACGAGCGCGCTCCTCCTCCACAAGCAAAAGGCATCCCTGCAGTACAGGTGGTGGCGGGGGTGACGTTGCAGAAGGGTGTAGCCGATGCAGGTTCATTTGCAGCTGCACCAGTGATGTATTAGGAGTGGAAGAAGAAGGAAAGGTAGGAAGAGTCACTATACCCTTCCAGTGTATACCAAGCTGCCTATCTCGCATCGCTCAGATCAGTATCTGAGCGATGCAAGATAGGCAGCTTGGTTGAGGAATGGAATAGATAAAGGCTGTAGCAAAGATGAGAGAATGACTGAATTGGTGATGCAAATAACTGAAGAAAAAGGTGCACTAGTCCATCCTACCTAAAGTAGTGTTCTGTATTTTGCTAGGACCCATGCGAGGTGGGAGCGCTACTTCGTGTCAATTAGGCGACGTGTTCCGAGGCTCCGTCGCACCGCGTTTTATCGTATCATTGGGAGACTCAGGGTTGAGGCGATGTCAGTGCACGGCTCTTGTTTGTGCGTGTCTGTTGAGATTCATGCGGCCCCCTCTCTTGTTTGTGTACGGATGTACTCCGGTCTTCTCGCTGGTTTCTCTTCTTTATTTCTGACACCCCCCCCCCGTGAAGCAGAACCAGCGAGGAAGCTTCAGGTGTCTCTGGTCCTCAGACCTAGAAGATATACCAGTGTTGCATGTTGTACTCGGTCTAGGGTCTTGGTGAAGATGTCAGCCCTGTTGGCCTTCGATATCACATGCTGAACCAAGAGTTCTTTTGCCTGCACCTTTTCCTTGATAAAGAAGTAACGTAGCTCAAGGTACTTGGTTCGTCCATGAAAGATTGGGTTCTCTGTGAGAGCAATGGTGCTTCGATTATCACACTTAAGCACTGGTCGTGGTTGCAGATATCCCAAGTCCTACAGGTGGTACTTCAGCCAGATAGCTTCTTGGGCGGCCATGGTACCTGCATAGAGTTTTGCTTCACAGGAGGAGAGTGAGACAGAGGATGATCTGGTGGACCGCCAACTGATCAGTCCTGAGCCAATGTGAAAGTCATAGCCTTGTGAAGACTTTCGGTCTGTTTGGTCGTCGGTCCAGGAAGAGTCACTATACCCTTCCAGTGTTATTGGCTGAGTTCCTCCTAGCTCGAGGTAGAGGGACGCCGATTCTTCCAGATACCTCAGGACTCGTTTTGCTGCCTTCCAGCGTTGGTTACTGTGTTTCCCATCTCCAACATACTGTGACAGTACACTGAGAGGGAAATCGAGGTCCGGACGAGTGCACACCATTGCATACATCAGGGTTTGCACCAGCTCATGATAGGGTTATGGGAAAGGCAATGAGATAGTGTGTGCTGTTGAGGTGAGTTTGTGGTCCACTGTCATGGGGGTTGGTGCCCCATTGCTGTTCTCGAGCCCAAAATGTTTGAGCAGTAAAGCAATGTAGGATGCTTGGGAGAGAGTGATGAGTCGCTTCTCCTGATCCCTTTCGATGTCAATCCCCAGTTCTCCAAGGTCCTTTATGGTGAATCGTCCCAGGAGAGCTTGCTTCAACTCTTGGAGAGCACTGAGATTGTTTGAGGCAAGAGCCAGATCATCCACATAGGCTACAATGTAGGTCTCCTCATCTGGCCGAGAGCGGAGGAATAGACTGGGATCGGTAGTGGAGACTATGACTCCCAGGTCAAGGAGAGTTGCTCAGAGTTTGGCATGCCATTCGCGAAGAGATTGTTTGAGACCATAGGTTGGACGATGTAACTTCCAGACAGTATCAGGCTGATCTGGGTTGTAGCCTTCAGGGCACGCCTGGTAGATGGTTTCGTGTAGATCTCCTTGAGGTAAGGCCGTGGACACGTCCATGGCATGTAGTTCCATATCTTTAGTTGCTGCAATGTGCAACAAGGCCCTCAGAGTGGTTAGCTTGCTAGTGGGTGAGAAAGTATCAAAGAAGTCCACGCAGTGTCGCTGTGAGAATCCTTTTGCAACATAGCGAGCCTTGAATTATGCGGGCTTCCCCAAATGAGTTTTGACATGGAAGACCATTTCCTAGCAAGTACATTGGTGTGTGGTGGTCGAGGAACGTCGGTGTAGGTAGGAGTAGCCTTGAAGGAGGCCAGTTCTCGGGCAATAGCGATGCGCCATTGGTGTGCTTGGGGCCCGTTCACGGCCTTAGCATAAGTATTGGGGATGGAGATAGGAGTTGTGGCGATGGTGGTGCTGAGAAGAGGAATGCGTGGATAGCACCGGCATCGAGGGTTCATGGGAGGAATTAATTGGAAAGGGAGCCATCCGGCTCAATTTCAGGTCCACAGGAGCAAGTTCCAGGAAAGTACCAGATTCCTGCTCCGATCGCCAATCCGACTTCATCATTGGAAAGATCATGTGGCAAAATGTCTACGGTCCAAGTTTGAGGCCGATCCAACGGTCGGATTGGGAGATATGAATTTTCGAAGTTTCGGGGGTCATGGACCGTCGATGTCTGGGTGGGCATGGGTGNTTGGTGCCCCATTGCTGTTCTCGAGCCCAAAATGTTTGAGCAGTAAAGCAATGTAGGATGCTTGGGAGAGAGTGATGAGTCGCTTCTCCTGATCCCTTTCGATGTCAATCCCCAGTTCTCCAAGGTCCTTTATGGTGAATCGTCCCAGGAGAGCTTGCTTCAACTCTTGGAGAGCACTGAGATTGTTTGAGGCAAGAGCCAGATCATCCACATAGGCTACGATGTAGGTCTCCTCATCTGGCCGAGAGCGGAGGAATAGACTGGGATCGGTAGTGGAGACTGTGACTCCCAGGTCAAGGAGAGTTGCTCAGAGTTTGGCATGCCATTCGCGAGGAGATTGTTTGAGACCATAGATTGGACGATGTAACTTCCAGACAGTATCAGGCTGATCTGGGTTGTAGCCTTCAGGGCACGCCTGGTAGATGGTTTCGTGTAGATATCCTTGAGGTAAGGCCGTGGACACGTCCATGGCATGTAGTTCCATATCTTTAGTTGCTGCAATGTGCAACAAGGCCCTCAGAGTGGTTAGCTTGGTAGTGGGTGAGAAAGTATCAAAGAAGTCCACGCAGTGTCGCTGTGAGAATCCTTTTGCAACATAGCGAGCCTTGAATTATGCGGGCTTCCCCAGATGAGTTTTGACATGGAAGACCCATTTCCTAGCAAGTACATTGGTGTGTGGTGGTCGAGGAACGTCGGTGTAGGTAGGAGTAGCCTTGAAGGAGGCCAGTTCTCGGGCAATAGCGATGCGCCATTGGTGTGCTTGGGGCCCGTTCACGGCCTTAGCATAAGTATTGGGGATGGAGATAGGAGTTGTGGCGATGGTGGTGCTGAGAAGAGGAATGCGTGGATAGCACCGGCGTCGAGGGTTCATGGGAGGAATTGGTCGTTGGAGAGAGGTGAGATTGTCTCCTACTGCAATCCAAGAGGCTGGAAGGAGGTATGAAGGAGCTCAACATGGCGATCTTCCTGGATGTTCAGATCTCCATCCGTATTGGTGGTTGTGACAAGAGAAACTACTGTGCGGCTTCTAGTGGATCGCTGTAGCACAGGCTCTGCTGCTGTTGTTGTTGGTNCTCCATGGGTTTGTGGGTTATGTGACCACTAGGAGTGTGCCATGAGAGCATTCTCTAGCTCTCTAGGTCGTGTGTGAGTGGTCAGCCTGATTGCTAGGCTGATTTCCTCCCTTGTGTGAGATTATGGATTCTAGTGTGTGAGCCTTAGCCTCCATGGCTAAGTGGTATGGCTTGTGAGAGGGCTGACTTGCCCAAGCTCTAGCTCTATATGTACTCCATCTTTTTGAGTGATTGAACAACCATTCTTCAGCACAAGTGATGCCCTTCCAATCACACATGCTCGCTTCTCCAAGGCTCCCTCTCTCCTCTATTTCCAACAGAATTGGTCGTTGGAGAGAGGTGAGATTGTCTCCTACTACAATCCAAGAGGCTGGAAGGAGGTATGAAGGAGCTCAACATGGCGATCTTCCTGGATGTTCAGATCTCCATCCGTATTGGTGGTTGTGACAAGAGAAACTACTGTGCGGCTTCTAGTGGATCGCTGTAGCACAGGCTCTGCTGCTGTTGTTGTTGGTGCTGCTGTTGGAGGAAGTGGATACCCGAGTGTTGGGAGATGTTCAGAGATGGTTTCGAAGTCGGGGTCAGGAGTGAGGGGCGGAAGTGAGATTTTTTCTGGTTGGACGGGAGTGTTTGTGAGAGAGAATGTTGGTGGGTGAATGTTGTTGGAGGAGTGGCAGGCAAAGAGGGCGTGGCTATTAGCGGATGGATGGTTGGAGTTGCGGGTACTGTAGGTTGTGTGGGAAAAAGTGTCCAGGTAAGAGGAGTGGTGGAAATGGGAGCTGATTGTCGGAGGAAGGGAGTGATATCGTCAAAGTGTACATCTGTGCTGTAGCTTTCCCTTTTTAGTTCCGGTTCGTAGAACAAGTAGCCAGAGGAGTTGAGGGCGAATCCAACGAACATGCGATGTGAGACTCGCGTGTCAATCTTGGAGTGATGAGCATGAGCTCTGTCAGCCTTGTTGATCAGCACATAGGCTGTAGAACCCCATACTCGGAGTTTGGAGACATCTGGTTTGTATCCTAACCAGAGCTCTGCTGAAGTGATATCCGGAAGATGCCTGGCTGGGTAATAGTTGTGCACTCTGGTGGCATAGCATAGTGCATGGGTCCATAAGGTTTCAGGTGCCCCAGCATACACAAGTAAGGTGCGTGTGAGGGCGACCAGGACCCCATTCCGTCTTTCCGCCACTCCGTTCTGCTCTAGCGCTTTTGGAACACTCATTTCATGTCCAATGCCACATTCTGCCAGAAATTCACGGAGTTCATGAGACAGGAATTCGCCACCTCTGTCTGTCCAGATTTTACCAATTGATCAATTGAGGCGGTTCATTTGATACTTGGACCACTTGATGAAGGCAGGCTTGGCATCAGCTTTGGACTTGAGAGGGATTGTTGTACCAAAGCGAGAGTGATCGTCCACAATGGTGAGGAAGTACTCATAACCCNTGTCCAATGCCACATTCTGCCAGAAATTCACGGAGTTCATGAGACAGGAATTCGCCACCTCTGTCTGTCCAGATTTTACCAATTGATCAATTGAGGCGGTTCATTTGATACTTGGACCACTTGATGAAGGCAGGCTTGGCATCAGCTTTGGACTTGAGAGGGATTGTTGTACCAAAGCGAGAGTGATCGTCCACAATGGTGAGGAAGTACTCATAACCCCGAAAAGAGATGGGGCGAATTGGTCCCACCAGATCTATGTGGACGATATCCACAGGTTTTGCTGCTCGTGAGGTTGGAGGAGGATGAGGAGATGCCTTTAATTTCCCAAGACTACAAGCAGTGCAGGGTGGTCCTGCAAGACGGGTTAGTGGTGAGAGGGACAGTAGACCTTTAACCGTCTTTTTGGCCTTGAGACGGAGAAGGGCACTGAAATTGGGATGACCAAGGCGGTGATGATGCAGGAGCAGATGATGAGAGAGGCTCCGGCAGTCACAAGTGGAGGGTTGAACATCGGTTTCAATGGCGAATATGGCGGTTGTCTGGGGAATCTGAAACCGGTAGAGGTTGTTGCGCACAATGAAGGTTGCCAGTGCTTTGTTGTCAGCTATTGTCAATCGGGCTTCCGACCCATAGGCGGGGAAGAAGATGTTTACTTCTTCCTTTTGGAGTTGATGAACTGAGAGGAGATTGTGTCGAAGGTCCGGGGTATGATACCCCCGAATCTGACCGCTTGGTGCAGCTGGAGATGTGAGAGTAGCGGAGTAGCGACATAGAGATGTCATTCCTTTAGTTGCGCCACTGATGGTCACTGGTATTGCCAGGGGCGTGGTGATGTCGGCATCCTTGAGAGCATGAATAGCACACCCACAGTCGAGGACTTGCTCAAGGAGTGTTAGTGGTGGTGATTCTCCATCTTGGATGGAGACTTGGGCGACATCGAAGAATGAGGGCTTAGAAGTGACGTCAAAGTCTGCATCGTTATCTTCTGACGCGGCACGCGACGGAAGGAGGTGTACCAATACGGTTGGGGCTATAAAGAGGATCACTGGATGCATGATGGCGGTTTACCACGGTTGGGAACCTAGTTCTCTGATACCATGTCAGAATTATGTGAACCAGGAAGGAGCGACTCGAGGAGGTATTTCTCACTGATGGAGGACAAGTGTTGAGCTGAATTGTTAGTCACAAGGTACTAATCTGAGCGATGCAAGATAGGCAGCTTGGCTGAGGAACGGAAGAGATGAAGGTTGTAGCGAAGATGAGAGAATGACTGAATTAGTGATGGAAATAACGGAAGCAAAATGTGCACTAGTCCATCCTAACTAAAGAAGTGTTCTGTGTTTCGCTAGGACCCCTGCGAGGTACGAGCGCTGCTTCGTGTCAATTAGGCGACGTGTTGCGAGGCTCATACCGCACCACATTTTATCGTATTGATCAGAGACTCAGGGTTGAGGTGATGGCGGTACACAGCTCTTTTTTGTGCGTGTCCGTTAAGATTTGTGCGGCCCCCTTTCTTGTTTGTGTACGGATGTACTTCGGTCTTCTCGCTGGTTTCTCTTCTTTATTTCTCATAGGAGACGTACCTGTTCGGGGCAAAGGAGCTGGCGAAGCAGCAAAGTGCCACCGGCAACCCTATGGAAGAGACGCTCTTCATCCTCCTCTTGCTGAGGGGACTCTCAACCAGCTACGATACGGTGCGAGAGAAGCTCGAGTGCCAGCCAAATCTCGACCTCGACTTCATCTGCACACACCTGGTGCATATGGAATTGCGTCGTAATGTAGCAAAACGCAATGGCAGCGACAGTAGTGAAGCAGCTTTTGTGGCCACAAGCTCACGCAACCAGCAACACGCAGAGAGGGAAACAGAAAGGCAAATGCCACTACTGCCAAAAAGAGGGACACTACAAGAAGTGGTGCTTCAAGCTCAAGAAGGACCAGAAGGAGCAGTAGCAGCAAAAGCAGCAGTCTCCACAACAACAAGAGCAGTAGTCACAGTAGCATCAGCAGTAACAGCAGAAAAACCGGGCTGGTGTGCGCCACTTTGGCAACATGAGTGTGGCCAAAGAGGTGCACGACCGTCTCTTCATGGCAAATTCTAACATGTCGCAAGTGTGGAAGATAGATCTCGCATGGTATAAGGACTAAGGGTGTACAAAGAGCCTGACGCATCACAAGGAGTGGGTTACAGAGCTGCTGTCCATCCCTCCCCGTCCTATTGCTATGGGTGATGATCGGGTGGTATATGTTGAGGGGATTGGGATTGTAGAGATGTGCTTGGAGACCCCACGTGGCAATAGATGGCAAGATTTGGCATGTGTACTATGGCCACATCGGCATGCGCGCCTTACAACAACTTCAAGAAAAACAGATGAGGCGTGACTTGCCCATCATCTCCAACTTTGAGCACCAGTTGTGCATCGGCTGTTTGGAAGGGAAGCAGCAACACGAGGCGTTCTCTGGAGAAGGAGAGCGTGCAAAGGAGGTGCTGGAGCTGGTCCACACGGACTTGTGTCGCCTGATGCAGACCCACAGCTTTGGAGGTTCCAGGTATTTTCTGACCTTCATTGATGATTCAAGCCGTTACGCTATTGTGTACTTCCTTGCTTTCAATGACCAGTGCTTTGACAGATTCAAGGAGTTCAAGGCAATGGTGGAGAACCAGACATGAAAGAAGATCAAGACGCTACGTAGCGACCGCGTTGGAGAGTACCTGAGCAAGGAATTACAGGACTACCTCGCAACAGCTGGCATCAAGGCGTAGCGTACTGCGCCATACTCGCCGCAGCAAAACGGTGTAGCAGAACGCGCCAACCGCACCATCGTTCAGTCTGCGCGCTCCATGCTTCACGCGGCTCGGCTGACCTACGACTTCAAGGCCGAAGCCGTGAGCACCGCGGTCTACATCAAGAACTGTAGTCGAACTAAGGCGCTGGAGCACATGACGCGGTATGAGGCATGGTTCGGCAAGAAGCCGAGCGTGGGTCACCTTCGTGCATTTGGCAGCTTGGCATACATGCACGTGCCAAAGGAGAAGCGGTAGAAGTGGGACGCGAAGAGCGCGCAGATGCTGATAAACGGCTATGACGTGGCAAGCAAGGCCTATCGCCTCTACGAGAGGGATCCAGGCCACGTCATCATCTCGAGGGATGTCGTCTTCAACAAAAGCAACGTCACTTATACCAACATTGTTTGTGAAGAGGCAGCAGAACCAGCAGCTGACAAAGCAGTGGGAGCAGACATTTTTCCTGACCCCGTCTCTCTTGATCCTTCCTCCAATGTGATAGTGGGAGAATCAGTTTACTCTCCCATGTCTGATGCAGCAGATACATCGGCCTCATTTGCAGAAGCAGAGGAAGGAGATGCAGCACCTCCAGCAGCAGCAGTTATGCCAGCAGCACCGCACCAGCCGTCCGCTAACGCTCTAACGCCATCTCGCAGGTATCCTCTCAAGGCGCGTTACGAGCCTGGTGAGTGCGGCCATTTGTGGATGCTGTAGAAACCAGAACAGATGAACGTCACAGTTGCAGCAGATTTAGATGAGCCAACGTCATACAAGGAGGCCATGACTACACCACATGTAGCAGATTGGGCGCAAGCCGTGTAGCATGAGATACATCCGCAACTGGATAACAGCACGTGGGAGCTGACTGAGCGTCCACCTGGTCGTAAGGTGATCAAGTGTAAGTGGGTGTTCAAGAAGAAGCGAGGAGCAGATGGTAACCAGGAAAAGTAGAAGGCCATGATGGTCACCAAGGGCTACTCGCAGCAGGAGGACATCGACTACACAGAAACCTTTACCCCTGTTGTAAAGTTTGCCCCTGTGCACACGCTCCTCTCTTATGCAACAGCTGAGGACTTTGAAATACACCACATGGATGTCAAGACGGCATTCCTAAACGGTGAGTCAGAGGCGGAAATCTACATAGAGCAGCCGGAGGGATTCATCATGGATGGACAGGCGCACCTGGTTTGCAAGCTGCAGAAGTCGCTAAACGGCCTCAAGCAAGCTTCGCGTGCTTGGAACCACACGTTGGATGCCATGCTGTAGTGCATTTGGTTTGAGCACAGCGAGTGTGACAACAGCGTGTATTAACGACAACATGAACATGAAATCCTCATCATCAATGTCTATGTGAATGACATGGTCCTCCTTTCCAACAGCATGTCTGCCCTGTAGGAGTTCAAGGAGGCCATATAAGTACGCTTCGAGATGTCTGATCTCGGGGAGGCATCATGCTTCCTTGGCATCCAGATCAAGCGTGACCGCAAGTCACGCTCTCTCTCGTTGCAGCCGAACTGCTACATCAAGGATGTCTTGCAGCGGTTCGACATGGCAGAGGCTAAACCCATCGGCACGCCGCTGGAGATGCGGCATTACCTCGTGAGCTTTAATGGAGAAGCGGATGCAGCTGAGCGGCAGAAATACCAGAGCGCCATTCGTAGTCACATATACCTAATGGTGGCAACCAGGCCTGACCTTGTGCAGGCTGTGAGCACTGTGAGCCAGCACATGGCGAACCCCAAACCTGAGCACGAGAAGGCAGTGAGGCGGATCTTCTGCTACCTTGCTCGAACCATCAACATCGACAACGACAACGAGAACAACATCACCGACTATACAGACGCAGATTGGGCTTCAAACCCTGAAGACCGCAAGTCCATCTCTAGACATGTGTTCCTCATGAATGGTGGGGCTATTAGCTGGTGCAGCAAGCGGCAGGTGGTCGTGGCCACCTCAAGCACAGAATGTGAGTAAGTCTCTCTCAGCTTTGGAGCCAAGAAAGCAGTTTGGCTTCAGCGTCTCATGACGAAGATGAGTGGGAGTGTAGCAATTCCAGTTCCTATGCGCGTCGACAACCAGAGTACAATCGCACTCGCCACGAATCCTGAGCACCATGTACGCACCAAGCACACTAAAATCGCACATCACTTCATCAGACACATGGTACAGGAGGGTGCTATTAAGCTGGAGTTTACTCCAACCAGCAAGCAAATCGCTGATTTCTACACCAATCCAGTGACGCGTGAGAAACAGGAGTTCTGCATGAAGGCATGTAGACTCAGCCCACTCTGACTGCGGCAAAGTGGGAGATTGTTGGGAAAGGAGCCATCCGGTGTAATGTCAAGTCCACGGGAGCAAGTTCCAGGAAACTACTAGACCGGATCGTCAATCCGACCTTACCAGTGGAAATATCAGGTGGGAAATTGTCTATGGTCCAAGTTTCAGGCCGATCTAACGACCGGATGGGGATGTATGAAGTTTTTAAGATTCCGGGGTCATGGACCGCCGATGTCTGGGTGACCATGGGTGATGGCTCCATGCCTTAGCCTGAGAAAAGAAAAAGGTAAGAGGTCTAGGCTCAAGACCTGATGGAAGAAATATCCAGAAGGTCCTTGGTCTTAGGATTGCCTTGTCAGAGTGTGCTGACTAGGATAAAGGTACCTCTCCTTGATTCTTAGGTGAGGTGAGATCCTTGTGTGCTAGCCATGGACACATGGCGATTCTCCATGGGTTTTTGGGTGATGTGACCATGAGGAGTGGGCCATGAGAGCATTCTCTAGCTCTCTAGGTCGTGTGTGACTAGTCAGCCTGATTGATAGGCTGATTTCCTCTCTTGTGTGAGATTGTGGATTCCAATATGTGAGCCTTAGCCTCCATGGCTATGTGGTGTGGCTTGTGAGAGGGCTGACTTGCCCAAGCTCTAGCTCTATATGTACTCCATCATTTTGAGTGCTTTAAAAACCATTCTTCAACACAACTGATGCCCTTTCAGTCCCACATGCTCGCTGCTCCAAGGCTGCCTCTCTCCTCCAGATCAAACACTTGTGCCCTACTTATGTCCTAGTTGCGCCCTAGTTGCGCCCTTCTTGTGCCATACTTGCACCATACTTGCATCCTCGTTGCGTTCTATTTGTATCCTAGTTGCGCCCTAGTTGCAGCCTACTTGTGTCCTAGTTGCACCCTAGTAGCGTCCTAGTTACAGCCTAGTTACGCCCTACTTGCACCCTAGTTACACCCTACTTGCGCCCTAGTTGGGCCCTAGTTGCGCCTTAGTCGGACACCAGCTATTCTCTCATTGTACCCTAGTTGTGCCCTAGTTGCACCCTAATTGCGTCCTACATACGCCCTACTTACGCCCTAGTTGCGCCCTAGTTGTACCCTAGTTGCACCCTAGCTACACCCTATTTGCGCCCTAGATGCGCCTTAGTTGTGCCCTAGTTGCGCCCTACTTGCGCCCTAGTTGTGCCCTAGTTGTACCCTAATTGCGTCCTACATACGCCCTACTTACGCCCTAGTTGCGCCCTAGTTGTACCCTAGTTGCACCCTAGCTACACCCTATTTGCGCCCTAGATGCGCCTTAGTTGTGCCCTAGTTGCGCCCTACTTGCGCCCTAGTTGTGCCCTAGTTGTGTCCTAAATGCGCCCTACTTGTGCCCTAATTGTACCCTACTTGCATGCTAGTTGCGCCCTACGTGCGTCCTACTTGCATCCTACTTACGCCTTATTTGCGCCATAGTAGCACCCTACTTGCGCCCTAGTTGTGCCCTAGTTGTGTCCTAAATGCGCCCTACTTGTGCCCTAATTGTACCCTACTTGCATGCTAGTTGCGCCCTACGTGCGTCCTACTTGCATCCTACTTACGCCTTATTTGCGCCATAGTAGCACCCTACTTGCGCCCTAGTTGCGCACTGGTTGCACCTTAGTTGTGCCCTACTTACGTCCTACTTGCGCCCTAGTTGTGCCCTAGTTGTGCCCTAGTTGCACCTTAGTTACGTCCTACTTGTATCCTAGTTGCACACTAAATGGGCCTTAGTTGCACCTTACTTGTGCCTTATTTAGGCCTTACTTGCATCCTACTTGCGTCCTTGTTGTGTCCTACATGCGCCCTAGTTGCGCCCTACTTGTACCCTACTTGCGCCCTACTTGCACCCTAGTTACGCCCTACTTGCGCCCTAGTTACATCCTTCTTGTGCCTTAGTTGCGCCCTAGTTGCACATTAGTTGGGCACTAGCTATGCCCTAGTTGCACCCTAGTTGTGCCCTAGTTGCGCCCTAGTTGTGCCCTAGTTGCACCCTAGTTGTGCCCTAGTTACGCCCTGGTTGTGTCCTACTTGGGCCCTAGTTGCGTCCTACTTGTGTCCTAGTTACGTGCTAGATGCGCCTCGGTTAGGCACTAGCTACGCCCTAGTTGCATCCTAGTTGTGTCCTAGTTGTGTCCTACTTGCACCCTACTTGCGCCCTAGTTGCACCCTTGTTGCGCCCTAGTTGCACCCTAGTTGCACCTTAGTTGTGCCCTGTTTGTACCCTAGATTTGCCCTACTTGCGCCCTAGTTGCGCCCTACTTCCGCCTCAGTTTGACACTAGCTATGCCCTAGTTGCGCACTAGTTGCACCCTAGTTTCATCCTCCTTGTACCCTACTTGTATCCTAGTTGTACCCTAGTTGCGTCTTACTTGCCTCCTACTTATGCCCTACTTGTGCCCTTGTTGCGCCTTGTTGTGCCTCACCTGGGCACTAGCTACATCCTAGTTGCGCCCTAGTTGTGTCCTAGTTGCACCGTAGTTGCATCCTACTTTCGTCTTACTTACATCCTAGTTACACCCTAGTTGTGCCCTAGTTGTGGCTCACCTACGTCCTACTTATGCACAAGTTACGACCTAGTTGCGTCCTAGTGGTACCCTACTTGCACCCTAATTGCACCCTACTTCCACCCTAGTTATGCCCTAGTTGTGCCCATCTAGCGACCTACTTACACCATACTTGCGTCTTAGTTTTACCCTACCTACATCCTACTTTCGTCCTACTTGCACCCTAGGTACACCCTGGTTGCACCCTACTTGCACCATACTTACTCCCACCTTGCACCCTAGTTGCGTCCTAGTTGCACCCTACTTGTGCCCTACTTGCACCCTACTTCCGTCCTACTTGCGCCGTAGTTACGCCCTAGTTGTGCCCTAGTAATGCTCTACTTGCGCCCTAGTTGTGCCCTACTTGTGCCCTACTTGTGCCCTACTTACGCCCTAGGTGGGTCCTAGTTGTGCCCTACTTGCGCCATACTTGCGCCATACTTGCACCATACTTGTGTCCTATTTGTGCCCTAGTTGCATCCTAGTTGCATCCTAGTTGCATTCTACTTGCGTCCTACTTGCACCCTACTTGCACCCTAGTAGCGCCCTAGTTGCACTCAAATTGCACCCTACTTGCAGCCTATTTGCGCCTTATTGTGCCCTATTTGTGCCCTTGTTGTGCCTCAGTTGGGCACTAGCTACTCCCTAGTTGTACCCTAGTTGCGCCCTAATAACACCCAAGTAACTGCCTACTTGCGCCTGACTTGCGCCCTAGTTGCGCCCTAGTTGCGCCTCAGCTGGGCATAAGCTACGTCCTAGTTATGCCCTAGTTGCGCCCTAGTTGCATCCTAGTTGCGCCCTACTTGCACCCTACTTGGGCCCTAGTTGTACCCTAGTTACGCCATAGTTCTACACTAATTGCGCCTTATTTGCGCCCTACTTGCTTCCTACTTGCGCCCTAGTTGTGCCCTATTTGCGCCCTAGTTGCATCCTACTCATGTCCCAGTTGTGCCCTCGTTGCGCCATACTTACGCCCTACTTGCGTCCTAGTTACGCCCTAGTTATGTCCTAGTTACGCCCTACTTGCATCCTAGTTGCGTCCTAGTTGCACTCTGTTTACCCCCTACTTTCACAATACTTGTACCATACTTGCGCCCTAGTTGCACCCTATTTGCGCCCTAGTTGCGTCCTACTTACATCCTAATTACGTCCTAGTTATGCCGTAGTAGCGCCCAAGTTACACCCTAGTTGCGTCATACTTGGGCCCTACTTACGCCCTCCTTGCGCCCTCATTGCGACCTAGTTGCACATTAGTTGGGTATTAGGTACGCCCTAGTTGCGCCCTAGTTGTGCCCAAGTTGTCCCCTAGTTGTGCCCTACTTGCGTCCTACTTGCGCCGTAGTTGTGTCCTAGTTGTGCCCTACTTGCGTCCTACTTCCGCCTGATTTGTACCCAGTTGGGCATTCGCTAGGCCCTAGTTGCGCCTTAGTTGCGCCCTAGTTGCACCCTAGTTGCACCCTACTTGCGCCCTACTTGTGTCTTACTTACTTCCTAGTTGTGCCCTATTTGACCCTAGTTGTGTTGGAAATGGAGGAGAGAGGGAGCCTTGGAGCAGCGAGCATGTGTGATTGGAAGGGCATCACTTGTGCTGAAGAATGGTTGTTCAATCACTCAAAATGATGGAGTACATATAGAGCTAGAGCTTGGGCAAGTCAGCCCTCTCACAAGCCACACCACTTAGCCATGGAGGCTAAGGCTCACACACTAGAATCCATAATCTCACACAAGGGAGGAAATCAGCCTAGCAATCAGGCTGACCACTCACACACGACCTAGAGAGCTAGAGAATGCTCTCATGGCACACTCCTAGTGGTCACATAACCCACAAACCCATGGAGAATCGCCATGTGTCCATGGCTAGCACACAAGGATCTCACCTCACCTAAAAAGTAAGGAGAGGTACCTTTATCCTAGTCAGCACACTCTGACAAGGCAATCCTAAGACCAAGGACCTTTTTGGATATTTCTCCCATCAGGTCTTGACCCTGGACCTCTTGCCTTNTACTTTCCTGGAACTTGCTCCTGTGGACCTGAAATTGAGCCGGATGGCTCCCTTTCCAACAATCTCCCACTTTGCCGCAGTCAGAGTGGGCTGAGTCCACATGCCTTCATGCAGAACTGCTGCTTCTCACGGGTCACTGGCTTGGTGCAGAAATCAGCAACCTGCTTGCTCGTTGGAGTAAACTCCAGCTTGATAGCACCCTCCTGCACCATGTGCCTGATGAAGTGATATGCGATGTCAATGTGCTTGGTGCGTGCATGGTGCTCAGGATTCTTGGCGAGTGCGATTGCGCTCTGGTTGTCGACGCGCACAGGAACTGGAACTGCTGCACTCCCACTCATCTCTGCCATGAGACGTTGGAGCCAAATTGCTTCCTTGGCTCCAAAGCTGAGAGATACGTACTCAGCTTCTGTACTCGAGGTGGCCACGACCACCTGCCGCTTGCTGCACCAGCTGATGGCTCCACCATTCATGAGGAACACATGTCTAGAGATGGACTTGCGGTCCTCAGGGTTTGAAGCCCAATCTACGTCTATGTAGCCGATGATGCTGTTGTCATTGCCGTTGTAGGTGATGCCAATGTTGATGGTTCCAGCCTGTGCGAGGTCCGGCCTGGTTGCCACCATCAGGTACATGAGACTGCCGACGGCGCTCTGGTACTTCTGTCGCTCAGCTGCATTTGCTTCTCCATTGAAGCTCACGAAGTACTACCGCGTCTCCAGCGGCGTGCCGATGGGTTTTGCATCTGCCATGCCGAACCGCTGCAAAACATCCTTGATGTAGCGGCTCTGCTGCAGCGAGAGAGAGCGTGACTTGCGGTCACGCACGATCTGGATACCGAGGAAGTATGATGCCTCCCCGAGATCAGACATCTGGAAGCGCTCCTGCATGGCTTCCTTGAACTCCTGCAGTGCAGACATGCTGTTTGAAAGGAGGAGCATGTCATCCACATAGACAATGATGATGAGGATCTCATGCTCATGCTGCCAGCGATACACGCTGTAGTCACACTCGCTGCGCTCAAACCCCATGCACTGCAACGCCGCATCCAACTTCTGGTTCCAAGCACGCGACGCTTGCTTGAGGCCGTACAGCGACTTCTGCAGCTTGCAGACCAGGTGCTCCTGGCCATCCATGACGAACCCCTCCGGCTGCTCCATGTAGATCTCCTCCTCCAAGTCACCATTCAAGAATGCCGTCTTGACATCCATGTGGTGAACCTCGAAGTCCTCAGCTGCTGCATAAGAGAGGAGCGTGCGCACAGAGGCAAACTTTGCAACGGGGGCAAAAGTTTCTGTGTAGTCGATGCCCTCCTGCTGCGAGTAGCCCTTGGCGACCAGCCTCGCCTTGTACTTTTCCAGGTTACCATCTGCTCCCCGCTTCTTCTTGAAGACCCACTTGCACTTGATCACTTTACGTCCAGGTGGACGCTCAGTCAGCTCCCACGTGCCGTTGTCCAGCTGCGACTGTATCTCTTGCTGTACGGCTTGCGCCCAATCTGCTGCATCCGGTGCAGCCATGGCCTCCTTGTATGACGTTGGCTCATCTGAATCTGCTGCAACTGCAACGTTCATCTGTTCTGGTTTCTGCAGCATCCAGAAATGGCCGCGCTCACCAGGCTTGTAACGCA